>KE153199.1:34118-59127 GCA_000411095.1 Aethionema arabicum
ATTTCTTTTCTATTTGGGTAATTAATTATTGTATTTCCAAAGTTTTTTTTTCTGTAATCTTAATCTATAAATTATTCATAGTTTTTCAAATTAAAAAGAATTATTTTAGGTTTCTTTCACATTTAAAAAATTGACACTTACACGTTAGTTTATAAATTTGGAGATGAGATTATATTTATATTCAATGAAAAAATTGTTATAAATTTTTTCAAAAAAAAATGTTTCTCCCGTATATTTATGCGGGATAATTTCTAGTTTTTTAATTAAGTCATTAATGTTGTGTAGACAGTAGATTACTCACTAATAAAAAAAAGTTATATATTTTTTCAATATCATTTGTTTTAAACTTAATTTAAAGGTTGTATAAACTTTCTTAAAAATAATAAATGAATATAATATGTGATGACATGTTTACAACTTGTAGAATATTAGTATTACAACTTTATAATTTGATGACATTCTTTCCCCGAAACGAATGTGATGACATTTCATTTTATATGTATTTATAAAAAAAAAGTTTGAACAAACTAACCTATAAAAATAACTTTAAAAAATGACAACAATTAAAAGACAAAACAAATACTTACCTCAACTCGGTATTTTAATCATATACTTTTGTAGAAAAAGTCGCGATTTCAATGTAACAAGTTTAATTAAATATAAAGTAAACCGCAATTCAAAGACTAAACTGTGTAATATAAATATTTATTCCAAGTTTTAAACTATATATACATCAAATTTTAGTGTGAAATCATATCTAGATGTTTCCGATAATATAATATTAATTAAGATGGTAGAATAATTGAAATACATCTCTAAATGGTTCTCCTTTTTTTTTAAATGACATATGAATAAGTTGACTCCTGACCAAAATCTTTTACAGCAAAAGACAGTTCAGTTTTGTCATATTTTTTTTATATAAATACGCACGTTTTGGAATGTGATTTATTATTTGTTAATTAGGTATCAAAAGTTACCGTCATTGAAGACAATATGTATGATTGGTCTCAATTATTTTTTTATAAATAAATTATGGAGAGAAAATATCGCAGTAAGATTTTACAGCTCAACATGTTTTTCAAGGGATATATTTGAGAATCTAACAATACATCTGGATTTATTAGATTATTAGATTTATGATCTATTATTAATTAGAGTCGGCCCATTTTAATTAGTCTTATTCCGATAAAGAAAAAAGGACACTATTGGAATTATAAATTAATTTAAGATCTATTTATTTAATGTATAGTATATAGTTTGTTGAGATCTTATATTGTGACATCGAACCTCATTCATATATTAGATATAATTGTTTTCAAATTCTAAGATTTGTTTAAAGTCATGAAATTCTAATATCAACCAAGTTTTTAATGGGGTTTTTTATGGCTTTAATTCAATATCAATTTAGGGTTAGGATACTAAAAAAATATAATATAATTTAAATTAAAATCAAAATTCGTTAAATAGCATATGAATTGTTAAGTTCTGGAGTGATAATTTTAAAATTGAATGGTTTAATTAAATTAGACTTCACAGAATCACATTCATGTGTTATTTATTTGACACTATTACAAGACAAAATTAAATCACGTTTTTAAATGGTCCACTTAAACGATGCGATAGGCGAGATAAGTGGAGAGAAACGTGGACAATATAACTAGAGATCATTCATGAAAAGTCAAAGTGGTTGACCGTAACCTTCACGTGGCGTGACCACTTAAACCACTTACCTTTTTAATCATTACATACGAAGAAAAAAAATGCTATAAGAGTATTAGATTTTTTTTTATTTAATTATTTTAAATATTTCATGATATGATTTTTCTTTCCAATTTTCAATTTTTTTTCGTATAATTAATTAATTTCATATTTATATATACACACTACTGCTGTTATATTCATTTTTCCTTGGATTGTTATAATTATTTTGAGAGGATACATATATTAATGTAGTCATGTAGACCAATCACCACACGTCATCTACCGTATCATTTTTGTAACAACATTGGGTCAACTTATTTAAAGACTCACTCTATTATTAAGAACATGATAACTCTGGACTCTAATTTAAAAATACTTTTAAAATACGCTATAATTGTAACTTTATAAAAATATTAGGTCTTTTTTTTGTAGATATTTATCTTACAAACAAATAAATATTTTTTAACCTGTTTCGGATAAAAGAAATCTTAAAAAACAATTTGGGCTGTTAGAAACTTTTTAAATAAATGTAAAATAATAATAAGGCCCAATTAAAGCCCAAAACACTTTGTATCCCAAAAAAATCAGCCTAAAACATTGTGAAGTAACTAATAATGGAGCTAAACAATGAAAAATGGGAATCAGGGTTTCATCGTAAAAGAAGATCAGATTTGTGACTTCATCAAATACACAAATGCAAAATTTTCAATCATTAACGGCTAATTGAATTCAAATGGCCATCAAAGATTCGAACTCCAGTGACCAAAAATAATCAAAAAAACTTTTCGATTCAACGGTCTTCGTTCATCTGATCGCAAGTGGTGAGGAAATGTAGAATCTTTATGCAATTTGTTAAAAGAGAAGTGATATTATTCTCTGATAATCAGTAAGTGCAATGAGATTGAGAGAATATCACAAAAACAAAGCATATTTTATTGTAATGTGGCATGTTTCAAGAATTGGGGTTTTTTAATGAACCAAGAATGAGCATATCTCTTACATGATCCTCCACTTGAGTGCAAAAAGTGGAGTTTGGTCCTTATAATATTCCAATTCTTCAGGTACAAATTCCATGTTCTTTCAGCATCTGAAAGCATAGAAAACAGAATGGTCCTGTGTTGATTAAAATGCTCATCTTGGTATCTAGGAAGAAAAAAGGGAAGATGAGTTTATGAATTATGATCACTGCAACTTTTGTTGATCCTTAAAGTAAAAACCACTTTAATGGACTTAAATCTTGTTCTTGTTCCTTTGTTTGGTTATAAATAGTCTTTGATGCAAGCTACTTAAAATCTCAGACAACACAGAGCAACCAGAATCTCCAAAACCAAGGTTTAATCTCATGGGTTTACACTGCTGAAAAAGAAGACTTTGCTTCTTCTTCTTCTTCTTCTTGTTCAGGTAACTTCTCAGTTTCTTTAACAAACCTTTGAAGAAACCATGGACAAAGTTGTGAGAATGTCTTCAGAGAAAGGAGTGGTTATATTCAGCAAAAGCTCGTGTTGTCTCTCCTATGCTGTTCAAGTTCTTTTTCAGGATCTTGGGGTTCATCCAACGATTCATGAAATCGATAAGGACCCTGATTGTCGTGAGATTGAGAAGGCACTTATGAGGCTAGGGTGTTCCACGCCGGTGCCAGCTGTCTTTGTGGGTGGAAAGCTTGTGGGTTCGACCAATGAAGTCATGTCACTACACTTAAGTGGCTCATTGGTTCCATTGGTGAAGCCATTTGGAACCAATTTACGTTAAAAAAGGTCTTCACTTTCTAAAAAAAGCTACACCATCATATGTATCTCAATAAGAAACACAAGAAGTTTAGCTTTATGCTTTAATGGAACCGTTGTAACTTAGTTTTTAAATATTGTTTTTCTGTGTAATATAAAAAGAGTCAAATTATATGGATATGAATCATATGATATAATAATTAACTAATTTCTAAAATTATTGCCATAAAAGGAATTATAGAACATACTTTTTTATTTAATTATAGACTAGAGTAATGAAGAACAGAGAGTACAGAAGTATGCATTTATACAGATACAGAAAGATTACAGACAACGATTTGATTTGTTGTCTGAAGAAGAAAACAAATGAAAGTTGTGTCATTTGAGTTCAAAGACTTTTGGGTCTGGAAGAGTGTGGGAGATTTCAGTGATATCTTGTGAAGATGAAGAAAACATTGAAGTAGCGTTAATGGGGTATACCTCTGTTACTTCTTCTGTTTTCTCATCGAAGTAGACCACATCTTGCATAGTGAGTTGGTGGTATTCGACTACGCCTCTCAGGTACAGGTTTTCGCGGGAGTATATTGAGTTCTCGTGAGCTAACCGTGCCTTCTCGGCTAATAATGTTTCAAGTTGAAGTCGAACCTAGATGAGAGAAACAAACCAAGTGGATAAGTAAAGGCAAGGTTTTGAGCACTAGTGGTAAGAGTAAAAAGGAAACGGTACCAGATCATCGTCATCCTCTTGGCCGTTCCCATTATTACGATTCTCCCTTAGAACCTTGTTCTCTTCCTCTAGCTGAGCGCATCGTTGTCTAGCAAAGGCTAGATCGGCTTTTACGGTCTTTAGCTCCCGAAGAAGGAGCTTTGCTTTGGCAGCCATGGCCATTGCAACCTGACAGGATAAATTTATAGGAGATTTCAGTATTGGTATCAGAACAGGTTGTTTGGTAAGATTAAGAAACTAAGAAGACTATCATGATGTTTACATTGGTGTTAATAATTCGGAAACTATCATTCTAAAATCTTTCTAATCAAAGTTAGGAATCAATATATGAAGATCAGCAATGGAATCAAGTAGATATTTTTGCTGCTGTGAATCAATGATACAGAGCAGCCACCTTACGTCTCGAGATGCCTTCAGTTGAATTTCCAAATCTGCTTGGATTTGGGGATTCTGCTGGTTCTTTGTTAGACTTGGCTTCTTTTTAATCTTTTTACGGGTTTCTTGAATGATGCCTGCAGTACGGGTCTCCACAGCTGTAATACCCTCCTATGAAAATCACACACTTAATAATCTTAGACCCATGTCATTAGAACGTTAAAGAAGATGCATTGAAGAACACAATAATGCATATAGCTCTTAATATAACAACTAGTCTCGCAAAGTCTAAAGCAAATTACATATGGATGGAACAATGTATGTATCCTGTGGTGCCACTGCCAATTAGAGGTGCATAAACAGTAAAATAACTAACCTCAACAACAGTGCCGATAGTACCACCTATGTAATTTAACGATGAGGTGATCGCATCAAAGCCTCTCTGTAATGAAGGATTCTCCATTTTCTTACCTGTTTGACTCGATTCCTGAACCATGAAAATACATTTCAATTCTAAAAGAGTGTGCAAGAGCACCACAGAACCAAATATAAAGAGATTTCAAAACCTAGACTTTACCTTGGTTTCTGAACTTGAGGAAGGCACGTTTTGTTCCCTTCTCGTGGGACTTTGAGGGAGTTGATGAGGATCATCTTCATCCAAAAACGCCTTAGCTTTACTAGCTAAATTTCCCCAAAAGCTTCGTTTCGGTTCGTTCAAACTTTTCATAGACGTGTACTCATGGGGCTTCACCTCCTATAAATTGATAAAGCATGTTTCATACGAAATTCAACAGCCGAACAATTAAAAAGCGAATGAAACAGAGTACCCCATGGATCATCCCAAAGATTCCAAACTGCTTAAACAGACTAAACGACCACTTATGTAATCTAAGCAAACACCAAACAAATTAAAAAAATGATGGAACCTTAGGAGGAGTAGGAACGGGGACAGAAGAAGGAGACGAATAAGCAGATGAAAGAGAAGAGTCTCTATGCGCAGAAGATGCTCGAATTGCCTTCGCAGCGAGCGATGAGGCAGCGGATGATGACGCCGACGACGGAGAGGAATAAGACATCCTGGTCATCAACCTTTCCTTATCCTTCTCCGTCTCCATCTCTAGATCTGCGAGTTTCTCGAATCTAAAATCCCTAATCCCCTCAACCACTATCAACTTCTCACGCTCATCAACGAATCACACTCTCCAATTTTTGTGTTTGGTTCCGTGAGTATTTCGGGGTCGATTTAGGGTTTTCTTATGAGGAGCATCTTGGATCTCTTCTCATCATTTTTAAATTTTGTCAAGTCAACGGCAGACGGTGCAGCGATTTTCCACACGCACGGCATGGGTAAACATTACATAATTCGATTCCGGTTCTTAAATCCTGGTTTCCTCCAATTTTATTAAACCGGTTATTACCGAAACGGCGCATGATTGTGTAAACGTGCGCTGATATTATTGGGCTTCTTGATGTTGAATATGGGCTTTAACTCCTTATAGATGGCATTGACTTTTTGAGTAACGATTTCGTGATTGGAACGTTGACTATATCCGAAATCAACAGATAATTTGTGAAGAATGGATAAGTGAGAGAGCTTGAAGTGAAAGAGAAAGGAACTAAACTCGTGTGGCCTTTTCCTTAGAAGCAGACACGAGAGAGTGAATTGGTTAGGATAACTGACGTTGAAATGGGCTTTGATAAGGACCAACATTGGGCCCAAATTGCTCGTCCGCTTTTTGTTTGTTTACCGTCTCGGTGAGGTCAATTCGGGCACCCGTTGCTCATTAATATACGGCTCCACTCGCAATTAATTTCCACGATGCTTCACAAACCGGTAAAAAATTATGGTTACGGTTTGGCTTATACATTCATGTATAAATCTGTATTACCTAAATAATAAGAATATTCATTTAATTTTCTGTTAAATAAGTATGATATTCGTTTCTTGAAAATAAACAAAAGACATAAGTCAGGGAAAAATGACAAAATTATAAACGGTACACTTACCATAAACAGAAAAGAAATATATCTAGTTATCTACATCTGCCTAAAATAAATAAAAAACAAAAAAAAAAACTTAGATTAAAAAAGAGATAATAATCTCACAAAAATGCTAGAAAAAGGCCAAAATACTTTTGCTAATAATTAAGTGTTAATACTAAGATAGCAGCATTCCACGTCATGACCTTAAAGAATTGAATAATCAGCCAAATTAATTAATATGCTTTATATTCGCCTACATATGATCTTGTGGACAACATTCTTTCTTCTATTTTTTTAAATGGTTCATCGCATGTACACACAATCAATTAAATAAAATATTTTAGATTTCCAAAGTATTGAAATCTTAGCTTTGTGTCTAATATATAATATATATATATATACAAAACACATGCAACTACAAATATCACCGGCAAAACCAGATAATAATGTAAATGATTATATTATACGGTATTTTTATTTACTTTGTGTAAAAAACATATTCAAAATCTTCCAATTTTTGCAGATGTTTTTATACCTTTTCAATATTCGTTATGGTCACAGGGTAAACTTTTTTCATAAAACTCCATTTATCAAATATGTTAAAAAAAATCATTACGGGGTAAACAAGTGACTCGCAAATTTCAATGAATTGAATCCGTTATTGACAGGTTGTACAAACATTAGTCGTTCAATTAATAGTAATTACGCGATAAATAATAAATGCAAAAAGTAATTAATATTAATGCTCTAAAGTCTAAACATAGACTCAAACATTCTTATTAAAAGATTAATACTACTAAATATATGTTCATGGTCCAACATTAATAAAATAAATTATAATTAGATACATAAAATACCAATAATTTCAATTAAAAAAATATTTGAGCAAGTAGGCATTGATATCTTGAAATGCGATAGGGACACGTGTAAGAAAACGAGAGGACTAGAGAAGTGTAATTAGATTCTGAAAGAGACTGACGTAGCAAAAGGAGACACCACAGGTTTAAGAAAAAAAACGACGACCACATATTTTCCTTGACATCTTCCTAATTTCCTTAACTTCCCTGTCCGTTTGCTCATTTCTCTCTCCCTCCAGGCTCCATCTAATCGTACATCCACTTTTTTAATGTCGTTACTTTATTCATCTTTTCTTATCTGTCAATTATTCACATGTTTCCATTTCAATTTAATTTCTTTTTTATCCACTATTTCTCTCTAAATTCATGTGAAATATGAAATCTTTTTACTCTTTGATCTACTCACGCACATAAATATCGTAGAATTTATATGGTATATGAGTAGTTCATCAGATAAATATACATCCAAAAGAGGAATTGTTAATAATAAAAAAGGTGAAAAAAGAAGTAAACGACGAAGACCAAACATATACATCGAATTAATCAATAATCTTTTACAAAACGACGAGAAAAAAACTCTAATTAGGAGGCTGTACTAGTGGGACCCAATAGATAACTCAGATTTCAATATATACACAACACTCTTCACCTTTAGCCTCCCATCTCCTTCACTGCTTACCAATTACCAAACACATGGCTACTGAAGGAAGCTCTGCGCTTGAAAGAACCGGTCAATGGTAAACCAACTCTTCATCTCCGGTTTAATTTCCCCCCGGTTTAATCCATTTCTGCTTCTTAACGTTTGTATATACATTCTTGCAGGGTCTTTTCTCAAGATATACCAACAGATGTTGTTGTTGAAGTCGGAGAAGCTAATTTCCCTCTTCACAAGGTAACAACAACAACAACAACAACTCTTGATTCCATTTCATAACAACTTTATATTAATTTCTGACGGTCGTATTTTATGTGTTCTTAGTTTATGTTGGTGGCGAAGAGTAATTACATAAGGAAGCTAATAATGGAGTCGAAAGATAGTGATGTGACGAGAATCAATTTATCTGATATACCTGGAGGACCTGAGATGTTTGAGAAAGCTGCTAAGTTCTGTTATGGAGTTAATTTTGAAATTACTGTACAGAACGTAGCAGCTCTCCATTGTGCTGCTGAGTTTCTTCAAATGACTGATAAATATTGCGATAACAATCTCGCTGGTCGTACACAAGACTTTTTATCTCAGGTTGCTCTCTCTAGTCTCTCTGGAGCCATTGTTGTTCTCAAATCCTGTGAGATTTTACTCCCGATTTCACGTGATCTCGGGATTGTTCGTCGTTGCGTTGATGTCGTTAGCGCTAAGGTTTTAATCTTATCCCCAATTTTGAATGGATTTGAGAAATTAGGGATTTGAAGAACTGATTTGGGGTTTTTTTTTTGTTCATAGGCTTGTAATGAAGCTATGTTTCCATGTCGATCACCGCCGAATTGGTGGACGGAGGAGCTTTGTATCTTAGATGTTGATTTCTTCGCTGATATCGTCGCTTCGATGAAGCAACGAGGAATCAAACCTTCGTCTCTAGCTTCTGCTATTATTACCTACACAGAGAGATCATTGCGAGATCTGGTTAGAGATCACACCGGTCGAGGAGTTAAATTCTCCGATCCAGGAATCGATTCTGATGAGAGAGCTCAACAGAGAGATCTCGTGGAATCGATCGTCTCTTTCTTACCTTCTGACAAAGGAATTTTCCCGATTAACTTCCTTTGCTCTCTCCTCCGTTGCTCCGTCTTCTTAGACGCCGCAATGACCTGCAAAAACGAGTTAGAGAAACGAATCTCCGCCGTTCTCGACCATGTAACCGTCGACGATCTCTTAATCCCGTCGTTTACTTACGACGGTGAACGACTACTTGACCTCGACAGTGTGAGACGGATCATCTCGGTGTATGTAGAGAAGGAGAAGAGCGTTGGGGTTTTCAACGGCGGAGATTTCAACAGAGGAACCTGTTCAGTATCTCTACAAAGAGTTGCGAAAACTGTGGATTCATATCTAGCAGAGATCGCTACACATGGAGAGCTAACAATTTCAAAATTCAACGCAATCGCAAATCTAGTCCCGAAATCGGCAAGAAAATCAGACGATGACTTATACAGATCGATTGATATCTTTCTGAAAGCGCATCCTAATCTAGACGAAATCGAACGTGAGAAAGTATGCAGCTCCATGGATCCTCTTAAGCTTTCTTACGAAGCACGTCTTCACGCTTCACAAAACAAACGTTTACCTGTCAACATTGTTCTACACGCTCTTTACTACGATCAATTAAAGTTAAGAAGCGGCGTAGAGGATCGAGAAGCATCAGTTGTTGTAATCCCTGAGGCATTAGCAACTCGTGATCAGCTTCAAGCTGATGCATCGTTAGCTAAGGAGAACGAAGCGTTGAGATCAGAATTGATGAAGATGAAGATGTATGTTTCAGATTTACAGAAGAATAAACAGGGTAATGGTTCAGGAGCTTCTTGTTCTTCTTCTTCTTCGTTGCCTACTAAGAAGAGCAAACACACTTTCTTCTCCTCTGTTTCGAAGAAACTTGGGAAGTTGAATCCGTTTAAGCAGGGCTCTAAAGATACTTCGAATATTGATGAGGATCTTGCAGGTGTTGATATTACTAAACCAAGAAGACGAAGATTCTCAATCTCTTGAAAATGTAATTTCAAGAAAATTGATCAAGAATTGTGGCATTTTGGTTCGTGTAGTGTGAAGTGTGCGTATTGTCTATAGTTTCTTTAGACTAGTGTGATCTCTTTTGTTTATTTTATTTTTACTGGCTTGGGTTTATTTATTTGTTGTGTGCGTTTGAAATATAATCTAAGAAAAAAAAGGAAAATTAAATCCCGTGTCAAGCTTGCATCAAAGAGACATGAATGATCTCTGGATTTATTTTCGCTGACGTGGCATATATTGGACCGATATAATGTGGCCGACACATGAGGCCCACAATTGCTTTACTTAATGCCCATTTAGGCCCATCGTGGGGTTCATTATACTTTATAGTAATGTTGACGTTTATTCAAATTCTCAGATATTCGAATTCCGCAAGTCTGAATTCTCTCGGAGAAGCCCTAGAGCAATGTTGATCAAATTTGGAGAGGAGATAGACCGGAGAGGAAACCTGGCCGCTGTGGATTTCCATCGGATATCGCTGGATACCGGATAAGCTACCGCTGCGACGGTGACAAAGTGGAGTGGGAAGATAATGACTCACGGTAAGTCTGGGTCTTCTTGTTGTTTTTGAGGGGAGACAAAGATTTTGCGAATAATCAAGTATGGGATCTTATTGATGAGTCTTTAGTGTTTTCTAGACTTAGATGAAGCAAAATAGGAGGGAATGTGGATTAGTAATTGCTTGATGATATGAAGATTTGGTTAGAGGGGATATATGGGAGGTTGCTAATTTTGGCTCATAAATTTGGGGGTTTAGTTATACAAAAATGACAAGCCAATAATCCAATAATAGATAAATTGAATCAAATTGGTTAAGGGAGACAGCCTTGATCTTCGTTAGTGATTTATGGCCTTTGAAGTTATTTTTCCACCAATTTTTGGGATTTGAGAGAAAGAGACAATTCTGGTTTTAATGAAATCCAAAACAGAGCTCCAATGTCGGAGCTTCTTCTTCCTCCTCTTCCTCCTCCCCCTCCAGGGAGTATCATTACCAGTTGCGGATTTGGGGATCCGGCTCTGGTATTTCCTGAGTTTGCTGCAAAGCAATGTAAGCTTGAAAAGGTTCCTGAGGAGGAGGGTGAAGGTGAGGACGAGAGCATTCATGATAAAACCTCGGTTTCAAGAATCTCAGCTCCCTGGAGCCCTGGAGATTCGATAGACGAACGTGATATCGTCCAAATCCGAAGAAACGCTTTAGATATAGAGCAGTCTCCTTCTAGGAGCAACTCTGGCATTGGCGGATTGAGGGAGTCTTCGTTCACATTATCTGACGAGGACGAGATCAGCCACACTAGAAATTCAGATTCTTTCGTGGATCAGATCGGCGAGGACAGGAGAAGGTCCTCTGAATTCTACCGTAAATGTTGTGCCTGCACCTGCATGCTTGTTTCCCTTTTCCTTCTAATCCTTTTGTTTATATTCTTGTCCTTGAATGCCTCCATCAAATCTCAACTACCTCAGGTGTCTGTCGTATACCTCAAGTTCACACGATTGGGTTTCGCCAAATCATCGACAGAGCTTCTGCTGAATGCAAACTTGAACACCGTTCTTCAACTTTCTAACCAAAATGACAAGACGGTGCTATCTTACAGCCCCATGACAACGGATGTCTCTTCGGAAAACATAAACTTTGGACAGAACAAGCTTCCTGGATTCAATCAGAAACCCGGAGAGGAGATCACTTTGAAGATAATATCCAGACTGAGAAAATCAAAGGTCTATGATGTTGATGCTACATTGCTGAGAAATAAGTCGAAGAATCTTGAAGTTGTGGTTGATGTGTACTTGCGTGGGAAAATGGGTCTTGATTTCTTGGGGTTTAGGATCCATTTACCGTTTGTTATCGCTTGCGAAGGCACGAAGCAGAGTGATGTGAATAAGGGACTCAAACCCAAGTGCGAAGTCCGAATCTTTTCCCAGTGAATGATGAGAACGATCATATTACAGATCCTTCAATCTTTGTTTTATTTCCTTTGTTTTGTTCTCTAAGTTTCTTGTTGTAGATGGAATACGTAGAAAGAGAAGCGATTAAATTTTGCTATCTCTTAATCAACATCAAGATTCCACAATTTATTAACTTTTTCCTTGCAAGGCTACCCCTTTTCATCATCATTTTGATTACTTGTTAATGTTATTATCCTAATCATATGATTAGAATATTAGTCCTTCATTAGTTTAACTGTTTTTAGATAATTAGTTTAGTTCTCCAACAACTTTAAGTTCTGAAGTTTGATGACAGTTGGTTTGATGTGAGCAGAGGTGTGTTTCAACTCTGTCGTGAGAGATGAATTGACTCGAATCACGATGAGGTCACATGCAAAATCTTGGGCGTTGAAGATCTGCCATAAATGCTATCTTATATCATAACTCAATTATTGACCGTCTTTTTTTATTAAATTCTCTAGGAAATTAAAATTTGCAGGTAAGTCGGTGAGTAGCTGTAGACCAAGACGTGTGGAGATAGCGTACTTACCTTAAGAGCCGCGTTGCAAAAAGGTTCTCTTGTGAGATAAACAATTCATAAACTAACTCTTGAGGTTTTATTTATGCCGAGGATATGAGGGTTAAGGAGGCAATTATCTTTTAGTATCGGTCACAAGCTCTCTGTCTTTCTGCAACTAGGTAATCCTGCACTTTTTGTCTCTTCTTCTTTCTGCAGTTTACGATTATTTAATTAGTTTCATCGATTTCTCTGCTATAAAAAATTGGATTAAATGTTGAGTTTATCTTCGGATTTCCTAGAGATTTGTGACAAATGTTAAGGGGTTGTCGAAGCTTCACGTGTTCTATTTGCCACATGTGGGATCGTCTTTTCTCTCCTTATCTCAGATGACAAAAAACACAAAAATTCTTTAGTTTTGTCCCAAGCAGATCTTCAATTTGAGATAGTCGAGTCTTTGAACATCAATTGCTTGAGTTTTTTGAATGTGTGCAAACGGTTTAGTGTGTGAACACCCTCACCCTCGTTGACAATCTTGATTTCTCTTGAATTTTCTTTGTAGGGTTTCTGGGCTTCTTTACATCCCAAGGTCATGGCCTCGTCTGCGGTAAGGCTCTTGGCAAGAAGCAGTCTTGATTAGAGTATTGTTTTGGTCTATTGGTCCTGAAATTTGCTCACTTTATCTGCGTTCTCAGGCTCTTAGCAAGAAGCAATTTAAGAGGTCTATGACCAAGAAATCACACTCATGGTGGTGGGATAGTCACAATTGTCCCAAGAACTCAAAATGGCTTGCAGAGAATCTGGAGAGTATGTGTATAGCTTCATCTCTAGATTTCCTTTATGCAGATTGCCAAAAAATCTGAGGTTTTCTTTCTTGTTCTTTCTTTGACTCGTTAGAGATGGATGATCGCGTGAACCACATGTTGAAGCTAATTGAAGAAGACGCGGACTCGTTTGCTAAGAAAGCTCAGATGTATTACCAGAAGCGACCTGAATTGATCCAACTTGTTGAGGAATTCTACCGCATGTACCGTGCACTAGCTGAGCGTTATGATCAAGCTAGCGGTGAACTCCAGAAAAACCATCCCTCTGAACTCCAGTCACAAGGCTCTCGAGATTCCTCTTCTCCTACCCCAGAGAAACTGAGTCGCGGTGCTGGTCAAAAGGAAGAAGAAGATTCATCATCCTTGACAGATTCAGATTCTGACTCTGATTCTGGGTCTGTTCCTGATGAGACATTGACTCGCAGGGTAGCTGATCTAGATCTTGAATTTCAAGAAACGAAACAGGAACTCAATCTCCATCAGGAAGTTAGTGGAATTAGCTCTGCGGATGTTATTGGTGATACCATTGATATCTTCCATAAAATTACTGTATACGAGGGAGAGCTTAAAGAAGCTAATGAAAAGATCCGAATGTACGAAGAAGAAATCTCCAAGCTAAAGATTGAGCTCCAGAGCTGCACACCCTCTGAAACAAGTGACCAATCTCAACTTGAACAAAAGAGTCTTGATTTGGATAAAGAGGAAGCTGAAAATGGAGCTACAAAAGTGCAGGACTTGGAGGAAGAACTGAGTATTGCGAAAGAGAAGCTTCAGCAATTTGAGAAAGAAGTTTCTTTTCTCAAAAATGAGCTCGAGATCAGTAAAACTGCTGAGAAGAAGCTACAAAGCATACAGCATGAGCTCGAGTTAGCTCAGAAAGTCGCCAACAGCCACAAAAACAAGCTCAACACAGAGAAAAAAGAAGTAATAAAGCTACAAGAAAGAATAACAATGCTGAAAACTAGTTTACAGGACAGAGATAACGAGATAAGAGCATTAAAAACAG
The DNA here is from genome assembly GCA_000411095.1 of Aethionema arabicum. Lineage (NCBI taxonomy): Eukaryota > Viridiplantae > Streptophyta > Magnoliopsida > Brassicales > Brassicaceae > Aethionema > Aethionema arabicum. Next base: position 48,477 of record KE153199.1, read on the forward strand.
CAGTTTCCGATGCTGAACAAAAGATATTCCCGGAAAAAGCACTGATCAAAGACGAGATGTCAAAGCTAGTGGAAGAACGAAGCCACTTGGTTGAACAACTTAGAGAGATGGAATCACATGGACGTTCATTAGAAGACGACATAAGACTGATCACTGAAGAGAAAGCTGAGATCGAAAGAAGACTTAGAGAAGAATCCGAGAAGATAAGTGAAATGCAAGAGGAGATTGGTAAGAGAGACGAGAAGATAATGGAAATGAAAAAGCACATGGAAAAGCTACACATGGAGCAGGTGAGACTGAGAAAACGGTCAAATGAGCTTGCGGAAGAGGTGGAGAAGTCGAGAGTGACTGCCTCGGACATGGCGGAGCAGAAACGAGAAGCAATAAGACAGCTTTGTTTGTCTCTGGAACACTACAGAGACGAGTATGAGAAGCTATGGACAGTCGTTGCAGCAAGGAGTAAGAGGAAACCTGTGGCTAAGTAATCTTGACTTGTGTTCTGTTTTCGCTTTACTCGTTGACTTGGAGAAGAAATCGGAATTTGTCTGGTTTAAGTATAATGTAACGAAATCCAAATTTTATCAAACCAAGAATAAACCGGTTTGAACCAGATTTGTGTTCCTACTCTATTTCACATCCCTAATTAAAATATTGGTATTGATGACAAAACAATGAGTGGTGGGCCTGAAATAGGGCTAAGCCCATAAATGGAAAATGGAGAGGAGGGTGACGTGGCACGACATGGGTGAGAAAGGGGGATTTGGTGAGAGGTAGGTAGGCACCATTTCTTGACGTCGTTGTATATATAATATAGTGGTAGGTGGTATCATTTTGCATTATTTTTATTATTATTATTATTTATTTATTTATTGATTTTGTTTGTTTGTAATAAATTTAAATTTATATTTAGATGTGGATATATATAAATAAGGGAGATGTGAATTTGTTTTATTGGAGTCAGCGGGTGGTTGCGAAATTGACTATTGACATTTGAAAGACTTCATGGATCTAAATACGACAGACACCAAGTGCAAACTCTGCATCGCGCTTAATTTAAACACCACTAGTTTTTTTTTCTTTTTATTTTATTTAACAACAAAAAAAATAATAAAATCATTTTTTGTTAGAAAAAAAAGGCGTATCATATGTTTTCAAAACGCCGTTAACTTGGACGGTTTTCTTGACGTTCAGATTTCTTACCATACGTTGATTCACACTTTTCCTGTTTTTTCTTCTTTGTTTTTTTTTTTAAATAGAAGTAATTTTTTATATTAATATCTATGACTGTTTTTACAAAAATAATTTATTTTAAAAATAAAAAATAAACAAATAAATTCTATTTTTTAAATCGGTTTTTTTTTTTGCCGTCAAATCGGTTTAACTACCAACGTTTTTTCTACTTATTTGATTTTGCTTTCTAAGTAGTATGCTTTCTAAAATAAAAAGATAAGTTATGACTGTTTTTAATGATATTTATGACTGTTTTTACAAAAAAAATTTATTTTTTTAAATAAAATAATATTTTGAACATAAAAAACATGATATCACATTGGCTTTAATTCATCTCCAATTTAGGAAAAAAAAATCAAAAAAAAATCTATATACTCATTTTCAGTAAGCTGTTCCTTTCAACATCCAACCCCATTTGTTTCATGTGATGGTTAACCTTACTTTTGGATCAAGATTAATAAATAATAATGACACAAAATCTTATGTCATTTTTTACCCAAGATTCACAAGAATTCACTTGTTTATTCGCCTACCATATGTATTTGTATATTTGTTTTCTTCATAAATACTTGTTTTATACAAGTTGGTGAAGACTGCGTTATTCATACATACATACATATATATATATATATGTATGTGCTTTTTTTTATTAAAAATAAACTCTGGCCGTCTGGCTAACATTTATATAACATAAAGTTGACATTGCACGTGAAAAAAAGAAATAACAATGAACTCTTTTAAAATTTCAATTCATTAAAACCTTTTACTAAAAATTTAATTAATTATTAATTATTTCATTAATACAATCCCATAATTAATTTATTAATACATATACAGAAGAAAGAGGTAGAAACATGTCTCTCTATTAATGAAATAAAGGAGGAATAAAACTTTATAATAATTTAATTTGTGGCAAAATTATTATATAAAAAAAATTAGTTATGAAGAGACAAAATTAAAATGATGATATGATCGATAAGGTATGTGGAAACCAAAGAGAAGCTGTTAGGTAACCAAACAAAGAGAAACAATTGTGTTTATATAAATGGACCATTTTAATTCCACAAAAGTCACTTACAATTTGGATATATATATTACAAATAATAAATAAATGAAACTATTCTAAGGAATATATATACTGTAAGATTTGTGCATATAAAATCTACAATTACTTAATATCCTATATATTTTGTATGATAAAATTTCAATAATATTTATGTAAGGTTGCGTTTAACAAATGTTAATTTTGGTTACTTTTATTCACAATTTTAATTTTTGTAGGTCTTCTTAGATAGTTGACACTTTTTTTTATTCATCATTCAAACAAGTGTGAATTTTATCTGACAAATTAAAATTGTTTATATATACATCTCTACTTAACAGTTTAAATAATCAAACTAAATACAATTAACAACGCTTAAGAATTTTTATTTTTATAATACAAACTGTCGATGTTATTTTTTTATTAATGTACCATTCATACAAACAAAAACGAAAATTTGAAAAAACAGTCCAAACAAAAAAAGAAATATGAACATAAAATGTCAAACAAAAGATATTCCACCACTAGTTTATTTCCATTAAAAGTGTATTGCTATGGTCTCATTAAATAACTATTTTTCATTATACAATATTATACAAAGAATAATTCAATTTTTTTATTTAAAAAAAATAGCACATGAAAACCTATGTAAGGAGTTTCTTTTGGCATCAATATACATATGATTAACGTTAATTATCAAATTTCAATGAAAATTTAAATTAATATATTAATCATTTTTTTAAAATACATTAAATAGTTTAATGATTTTTAAATAAACTTCTCTACCTCACCAGTCACAAAACCCCCTTTTCACTTCTCGGTCCTTACCTACCCCAACATCATCACCAGCCCACTCACCGCACAGCCATCGCCGTTAAATTTAACGGTTGTTTTTTTATTTCAACACCCACCAACTCCCTCACACCTAACGCCGTTTCGTTTCGCCGTTAGTTTTTATTTCTCAAACTACCCAACCTTCTCTTATTATAAAATCATATCTCCCACCATCATTTCTTCTTCAGCAGCTTTCTACTGCTTTCTTTCTCCGACGACTTCTTCACCGGAAAATTCATATTTGAGTAGAGAGTGAACTCTTACAATGGACCTTCTCTTCTTAGAGAAGTCTCTTATCGCCGTCTTCGTTGCGGTGATTCTCGCTACGGTAATCGCTAAGCTCCGTGGAAAGAAATTGAAATTACCTCCGGGACCCATGCCGGTTCCGATATTCGGAAATTGGCTACAGGTTGGAGATGATCTTAATCACAGAAATCTCACCGATCTCGCTAGGAAATTTGGTGATCTCTTCCTTCTCAGGATGGGTCAGCGAAATCTCGTGGTCGTCTCCTCACCGAATCTGGCTAAGGAAGTGCTCCATACGCAGGGTGTAGAGTTTGGATCTAGAACCAGGAATGTCGTCTTCGATATTTTCACTGGAAAGGGACAGGATATGGTTTTCACCGTCTACGGTGAGCACTGGAGGAAGATGCGGCGGATCATGACTGTTCCGTTTTTCACTAACAAGGTCGTGCAACAGAATAGAGAGGGATGGGAGTTTGAGGCGGCGAGCGTAGTCGAAGATGTGAAGAAGAATCCCGATTCTGCAACTAAGGGAATCGTATTGAGGAAGCGTTTGCAGTTGATGATGTACAACAATATGTTCCGCATCATGTTCGATAGAAGGTTCGAGAGCGAGAACGATCCTCTTTTCCTTCAGCTCAAGGCCTTGAATGGAGAGAGAAGTCGATTGGCTCAGAGCTTTGAGTACAATTACGGCGATTTCATCCCCATCCTCAGGCCATTCCTTAGAGGCTATTTGAAGATCTGTCAAGATGTGAAGGACCGAAGACTACAGCTCTTCAAAAAGTACTTCGTTGACGAGAGGAAGTGAGTCGTCTCTTTTGATTTCTTCTCTTTTTGGTCATATCTAGGTCTCTGATGTAGAGATCTGAACTGTATATTGTTAAATGACGCAGGCAAATTGCGAGCTCTAAGCCTACAAGCACTAAGGAACTGAAATGCGCCATTGACCACATCTTGGAAGCTCAAGAAAAGGGAGAAATCAACGAGGAGAACGTTCTTTACATCGTTGAGAACATTAACGTCGCAGGTAACTCTTTCTTGGCCATTTCCGTACTTCTTTTTTCCTTGTAGAATAAGTAATCGATACTCTAGACGTCTTGATTGCTAACGATATTGGACATTACTATTTGGTGAATCCTTTAAATTCGGAATATTGACTTTAACAACAAATCAGATTCTCCGGAGATTCTGAAATCATATCCACTTTTCTTGTCAGAAATCAGAAAAAATTGTCTTTTAGATCATTGATGTGTCACTTTAAAGGAGCTTGATTGCTCAGTTTATGTGCTGATTTGTTGATTCTTCTGAAAACAGCTATTGAGACAACTTTGTGGTCTATCGAATGGGGAGTTGCGGAACTTGTAAACCACCCTGAAATCCAGAGCAAGCTAAGGAACGAATTGGACACAGTTCTTGGACCAGGCGTCCAAGTTACAGAGCCTGACATTCACAAGCTTCCATACCTCAACGCCGTGATCAAGGAGACACTACGATTAAGAATGGCTATCCCTCTCCTCGTACCTCACATGAACCTCCACGATGCTAAACTCGCCGGCTACGATATCCCTGCCGAAAGCAAGATCCTGATCAACGCGTGGTGGTTAGCTAACAACCCCAACAGCTGGAAGAACCCTGAAGAGTTCAGACCCGAGAGGTTCTTAGAAGAAGAAGCACATGTGGAGGCTAACGGTAACGACTTCAAGTATGTTCCATTTGGTGTGGGACGTAGGAGCTGTCCTGGAATCATATTGGCCTTGCCCATCTTAGGGATCACCATTGGTAGGCTGATCCAGAACTTTGAGCTTCTTCCTCCTCCAGGTCAGTCTAAAATTGATTGTTCTGAGAAAGGTGGACAGTTCAGCTTGCACATCCTTACTCACTCCACAATCGTTTTGAAGCCAAGGACCATTTGATTTCTCCAAGCAACAATATATAATTTCTCCAAAAACTTAAAACTTTTGTTATGGTATATTATGATCTTTGTGAAATCTGTTGAATATTCCATGTTGCTTTTGTGCGATGTTGTGTAAAATTGTCGTTTAAAGGACTCGTTTTCAGATTGCAATAATTAGTGGCATCGAATGTTTTCAAAGTGAATATTTTATTTTGTTTTATACTTTTATATATCATATCAAATTTCAGAGACATACCATTTTTTGTTAGAAGGTTCGATGTTTAAATGTTCAGAGAATCCTTTCCATGGTAAGACTAAGACCATTTTTTTCTTTGAAATCTCATTTCAACGGCTAAGTAACATGTGGGTTATAAATAGGCTTTCAAAAGTAGCAAACGGGTTTATAAAGGCCCATTCAGTTAAAAATACTTAAAACGGCACACTCGTAGAGATTGCGCCGCGGGAAACAGAACAAACCAATGGAGAGAAGAAATTTTCGAAATTAGGGAACGATTCTTTCATTGCGTCGTCTTTGCTCCGAACTCTCCATAAATTCGTCGGATTCTTCATTTTTTGTCATCAGTTATTCACGTATTTGCTCCGAACTCTAATGCTGGGATGGGAGTCAGATACTGTCGAAGCCTCTCGAATCATCTAAGTATTTCTCTTTCTTCGCTTTCAGTTTCCTTTATCGGTAGGAATTCGTAGAGAAGTCACCTAGATTTTCGCGAAATGATCGCTAATTTTTAGAATGGGAATCAAAGTTTCCTGTATTAGAGACTGATGATAAAGAATCATAACCTAGTTATAGAATCATTGCGTTTGAGTTGATCGCGGTGTTGTGGAAACTCTAATTTCTATGGATATGTGCACTTGTACATTTTTCACAGCCTAAGAACGGACTCCATTAAGAATGCTGCAGTGGATGGGAGGATCGAGGCGGAAAATGGCCGCCGTAAGTGAATTTCACTTTTTCCTTTTAGCGATGCAATGTTTTTTGTTCTTTTCGCATCAATTCCATTGAGATGCCAATTTGTGTTTTGTTCTGACTTGTTATCTTTCTGTCGACATATTTTGAGGCATTCAGTCACACACATCAGTGAAAAAGAGGTGTGTAAGCCATTTACTTTTCTGTTGATGAGATGTTAGTCAACATATGCTACCTAATGATGATGTCATTTCTGAACCTGAAGGCAAAAGCAATACTTTGAGCAGAGGAGACGGCAACAGCACCAGGTCACAGTTGGGTCTGAGAGCTACACTAATGATAAAAATAGTACTAATCAATACCCGAAAGAACATCAATCTTTGGATATTATCAATTTGCTGAACTTGTCAACCCCTACTCCTGAATGCAAACCTTCTTGTCCAGAAGGTGGTAAGTATATGCTTGTCATTTCTGGACTACTGCCGTTTGAGATGAGTTTAAAGATTCCCAGTTTTCGTTCTGATTGAATTACTAAGCGTTGCTTATAGTTGTTATCATAATTGGAATCAGTTTGTGGAACCGTTATTTGCATTAGGACTCCGAACCATGACATATATTCCATTCCATTTTGCTTTTTTTTTATGTGACACTTTTTAACCAAAGATGGACTCCAAGATGAGGGTCCTGATTTCCACATTCCGAAGGACAACATTTCCGGAGTAGGTAAGGTCTCCAAACTCATGATCTATGAGTATGGTCTTCTGCTTATGTCGCAATTGTGATGATGCAGGAAGTTCATCAGACTATGAAGCAGATCCTACTTCGTCAAAGAGGCGAGACAGTTTTTCTTTTGTTTTACTTTTATTTTATGCCACTGACCAAGTACTTATGTACCACTGTGTATATGCTCTTTCTTTCTTTTGCTACTGGAATTACATCTTATGGAAGTTTCATGCTTAATGTTTACAGGACTTCATTTAGCCCCCCTGAGAGCCAGACTGATGATTTCAAGAAAGAAAACACCAAAGGGAATCTGACGGACAGTACAGAGCAAAGTAAGTGATCACGATAACTTAGTATGGAGTTGCTATCTTGAAAAGCTCTATTCTGTTTTCCGATTCTTGCACACAGAGTCAACATCTATATTATCTATGAAGGTCTGTATCAATTTGGCTTGACTTCTCAATAGCTTTTCACTGTATGTTTCTCCGAATTTAAGCCAACTGCAAGCCAGATTTTGAGTTAGTATACATCATATTTTCCAGAGTTATCTGTCTTTGATTTGGTTGGTGATGATCCTACAACTAACAAGCTGGAAGAATGTTCTCAATCTGAGCCTCATATGGCATTTTCAGTTGAAGGTAAGGTCTTAGAGGTTACAGAACAAGATTAACTTTGCCTGTGTTTTGTAGAAATAGATCAATCTATAAGACGAGTTAGCTGATTTTGCCTTTCTTGTGCCCTTGTTTTTTTCCATTCAGGATTGGGTAAAATAAATCCGGGAACTCCTGTAAGTTCTCCACAACCGTCAGGCAGGTCAGTGCGCTTATTTGGATTATGCGTGTTTTTATATATATGTATATTTTTTCCTTGCATTAGCAGAGTATGAGTATGTACCTTTTATGCGATAAATCATGTAATAGATTATAAATGCAACCGTGAATTTATTTAACTTGTGATGTGAAAGAACTTTTGCGTACCGGTGCTCCTCTCCATGGAAGGATACTTGTCAACGAGATAGAACAAGCATCAAGAAAAGGGCCAACGACATTGAGAAGGAAATGGTAGCAAAGTCTCGTCATCTTATATTTTATCTGTCTTTCTTTTGAAAGTGTTCGTCCTGACTCAATATTTCCATCTTCCACTTGCAGGACACAATAATTGAATGTAGCAAAATGTTCCAAGGTGATCACCACTTTAGGTCTTCTGTGGGCATACAGGCTAAAGACGGGGACAGAAAGCAAAGGCTGCGCACTTTCAGTGATCACTTGCACAAACCATTTATCACTGACTCGAGAAGCTACTTTTGCAACCCTGCAGATTTCAACAACAGCAGGGTGTCTGAGGAAAATGAGTGGATTGGTAAACTCTCTTGCAAATGGTTCCGTTTTCTTTATATGCTTTCTCATATGACATACCATATACCGAATTCTTCTTCTCATGCATTTCCCATATGTTCTCTTTGTTGGTGATGGGGCTCCACTTCAGAAATATACCTAAAACATGGCTTCATCATAGTAGCTCGTCACTTCGTGATGTATATTCCTAGTGTACGAAGTATGAAAACAACTTCATCTGCTGTGACTTGTGTAACAATGGCAAATATTTTCTGGTCTAAGGATACATGTACACCTATTTGTTTCTCTTCTCGTGAGTTGAATTAACTAATCTATGAATTTGGTTTCTGCTCAACTCACCAGCTAAGCCTGCCTTTCATGATGACGAGGAAGACAGTTTTCAATATGAGAACCAACAGGCATACCAAGTGAGAAGTTTGAACGCTGACTTCCCAGAATATGGAAAGAATTACACTGGGAGTCGCTCTTCCGCAGAACACCACGACGGGATGAAAAAGAGGTGCTCTTTAAAATCACTCATTTTATCCCTTTTAGATGGTGATTCTATACCTTTTGACATTTTACAGTCTTGTGTGTCTAGGGGTTGCCTGGAAACGAGGTCCAACATCAAAGGTAGTTTAGCTCAAAGAAGAGATACATTTTACCTATCTACTATTTGTTGGAGTCGGGATTCGGCCTATCTATTTAGTATTTCCTTTTTTTTCTTCTTTCAGATTCACCAGTTCAAAGATCCCAGCTTCTAGAAAGGAATTTCGATCATCCAAGTTTTGCTAAGGCAGCGTAAGTCAAACTCTTAAAAATACATAAAGCCATTTCTGAACTGATGCTGACTAGTCACTTCAATAACATCCAGTTATTTCAAATCGCCCGAAAACTTTGATTTTGACAATGTATTTGACCAACCTGTTTGGTCATCCATTGTACCTGAGGAAGATAAAGACAGCCTTAGTTTACGTAGGTGAGTACATGCAATATTACTCCTTTTTGTTTGTGTTTCATATGCTTTCTATAGAACAAACTGCAATCCTGACAAACACCTCACTATGTCTAACAGCGAAGAATCTTGCTCGTCCAGTGCAGGTATTGATTTTTATCTGAACAATTCTTGTGAATCAGATGTTAGGATTTTGCAAAAATTTGTTTCTTCCTTGGCATTTAACGTCACTTTTCCTGAATCTGGTTAGCTTGGGCCAATGATACTCCCAGTTCACAGTTTAAGACCAAAACTAGACAAAAGAAGAAGGATATTGATTGGAACCTTGGAGACAAGAATTATCTGAATTCTGATGGCTATGTTCAAGAGCTGTGGGACGATTGGGATAGGGATGATCAACATTTCAGAAGAAAAGATGGGACTGAAAAGCAGGCTAGACTATCAAACCCAAGGAAGTTAAAATCTACTAGTCAGAGAAACTCCTCTTTCCATGCTGGTCTAGACGAACCTTACAATTGGTTTGCTGAAGGATTCCCTTCTGCTGGCATAAGCTCAGGTTTGTCCCAATTCTCCTGAAACCTCTCACAAGTGATATGGTTTCAGACCTTAGTCATAATCTTAATCTTGTTAATGATTCTAACTCTGTTCTAGATATTACGACCGAGAGACTTAACCATATCCTTTCCCAAACCCCAAGGTTGAAAGCTCGCACAAGCGTCCATCTTGTGCCTCTGACTCCGTTCCGTGGATTCGGAAGTTTTCTGTAGGAGGGACTAGAGATGATGAACACGAGTATGTGAAATGCTTATCAGCAGAGCGTAAGTATAAACTATCAGGAGACATCTACAGTTTTGAGGATAATGAACGAAGCCACCCAAAAATAATGCAACATCAAGCTGAAGAGAGCTCATCATCTAAAGTGAAAAGCCTCACAGACGAAAATGAGTATGTACGGTGAACATTGTCACTTACTTTTCTCTGTTCGTCACACCCACTTACAGTCTGATCCTAAATGCTGAGAATCCTTTATTAGATCCAAGGTCCTGACACATTGAGATTTTTTAATTGTTATTAGATGTAACCCCTCCAAGGATGCCATGGAAGCAAAGCATCAAAGAAACAAAGGTATATGCTTTTTTCTTACCTAAATAAAAAACATATATTATTAATATCATTACGATAAGTTAAACACATAAATGTTGAGATAGAAGCAGGAGAAAAAGCAAGCGGGGAGTCGTTCCAACAAATGATAATGATGGAAAGGCACACACTTCAACTCGTTTGTTTTCACAACACATTACTCCTCGACACTTTAAAAACTTAGGTAACCCACTTTTTACCCATACCTTGTTTCTTCATTCACTCTCTGTTTTCACCAAATCTAGAAACTAATTCGTATGATTTTACGGACATACATATATATATATATATATATATAGTTATGAAGGGATTTGCATTTTTTTGG
>KE153199.1:59191-103152 GCA_000411095.1 Aethionema arabicum
GGGATTTGCATTTTTTTGGTAAAATCCTCATTTAGTATATACTAGATATAGTAGTAGTACGTTACACAGATATAAATAGAGTTTATATATATAGCTCACCAAAGGCCTATTTGATCATAGAAATCAGTGTTTGACCAAATTTCTATATGATATTTACACTTAATGCGTTTACAATAGCCTGTATCTCTTTTATATTATAAAATTAATCTTATATCTGAGATCACTAAATAAATATTGTTTGATTTAAACAAAAAGTTGCATAGGCATACTGCATGAATTATTTCTATGTTGCATACTTTAATATGAGAGATAAATAAGATTCCTTTATATTATAATAATTGGAGAAAACTATTATGTACTTTGCTAGCTGGTAACGTGAGTCCCATTTACAGGTTGTGTATATCAGACATTTTTACAATATTTAATCGGTTAAGCACATATTCATCTCATTAATTAAATCTTTTTTTTTAATTTCATTGTAAAATAAATCATAACCACAATGTTTTTTTTTACTACGTAGAAAAATAATATTTATATAAATCAAGAACATGAGCAAAAATGTGTGGTACGAAATTGAATATACTCTCAGGTAGGTTAAGAAAGCTAGCGTGATGACAACTATGTAAAGAAGAGATTTCACATGGCCAAAATTTATAAGGCTTACCTAATCATAACAAACTTGAAAATTTAGTACTTGATTTGTTGAAAGAATTTAATCATTGAGTAAATAATTCTACTATTCAATATAAATCTAGATCGCAATTATTATACATAATTTATCGGTTACGCCGATTTCTTTCTTATATATGATTAAAAATGTCTTATTAATTTTGTAATTGCGGATACAATGGTCACACGCGTTATGAATTTAGTGTTGTCATTTTGTGGCTCGGACTATACTCAAGTCGGTCTCATGAATTAAATGTGTGGGAATAAACAAATTTTTTATTAAAGGATAAGGGTAAAGTGGCCCTCACTATACTGCATGGTAAATATCAATTTTTTTTTTTCAACAAAAATATTCCACTCATGCCAGTACGTATTACACTTTTAATCAGTGACCTAATAAACAACACATACATTTATTAACTTTATGTTTAATTTAAGTTTTTTTTGCTCTAAATAAATAAAATTAAATTAAGAAAGCTCTCAACTTTGTTTACTAATAATGAATTAACCATTTTTAATAATGTGATTTAAAAATATAATAATAGTGATTTAAAGATGAGGGTAAATGTTAAAAGTTAAAACCCTAAAGAATTAGAATTAGAATTAGTTTAGGTGTAAAAAGAATTAAGCGGCGTGTGTTTGTGTTGTGTTGTGTGTCTGTGTGTTGAATTCAAGTGTCGTGCATGCATTTTATCCCCCCTTTGCTTTGCTTTGCTTTGTGTTTCTACTCTTTCTTTTGCATTGCATGCACTTTCTCTAACTTCTCTTCTCTGCTCTTTCTCTCTCTACATCTCACCCATAATAATTTTAATAAAACTCTTCAATTTTGATTTTTTAATTTAAAAAATCTTATATTTCAACAAAAACCTCGCTCCCTTACTCTCTGTCTCTTCTTCCTTCGCCGTTACAGTCGTCTTTTTGTTCAATTTTCCCCTTTTTTGATTTCTCTTCTCTTTCCTTATCCGCTGTTTTCTCCTTCCTGTGGATTTATCTGATTTTGACTCACGTTGGTGCATGTTTCATGACTAATCGTTTCTTTAATTCACGTCGATTTCCCTTTTCTACTCTTTCTACCGATGTTAGGGTTTTAGGTTTTGATTGGGGATTGATTTGAAATCTCCAGAAGGGGGAAGAGGGGTTTTGTTGAAAAGGTTTTCTGATTTCGGGGAGTTTTTTAAAGTCAACAATGGGGTCAAAGATGTGCATGAACGCATTGTGTGCTTCAACTTCTACTTTTGAATGGAAGAAAGGTTGGCCTCTTCGATCTGGTGTTCTCGCTGATCTCTGCCATCGTTGCGGGTATCTAATTTTCACCTCTTCAAATCTAATTTTAGAAAAATTAATACCCAACTTTTTTGCTTTTTCTGGGTTTTGACCTCAAGTCTCAATCTTTCCCTTTCTCCCCCCTTTCTTTCTTCCTCAATTCTCCGACTTTTTAGTTTTGTTCATTTATGATGTTCCCGTTTTGACTATTGAGCTAAACTCTTAATTGCGTTGGCCGTTAATCGTTCGTGATTTTTATATAAATGTGTCAAAATTAATATGTATTGCAACATAAAGATAAGTAGATATACACAAATATAGTTTTGATTTTGATTGTTTCCATGGCAATGATTGTGTTAGATCCGCTTATGAGAATTCTCTCTTCTGCGATACATTCCATGTTGATCAATCTGGTTGGAGAGAATGCTGTCTTTGCAGCAAGGTACGCTTTCAAATTCTTATCTGTTTTCGAATCGATACGAATATGCTTTCTGCAATGTTGCTCTGATTGAATTTGTTGCAATGGCAGCGACTTCATTGTGGATGTATTGCTTCTAAGTATTTGGTTGAGCTTTTGGACTTTGGTGGTATTAGCTGCACTACTTGTGCTAACTGTCACCAGCTTAATGTGGTATGTTAACTTGATCTGATACGTCTTTAATCTGTGTTTTTTTGAGTTTGAAGCATGGAACTTATGTCTGTTTTCTTTGTAGACTAAAAGAAGTGAAAATCAAGATGTTTTCGGTAGAATGCCGATGAAAACGTTAGCAGATAGGCAACATATAAATGGTGAAAGTGGAATGATTGGGAATAGTATTGATGGAGGAAGAAATGAAGCTGATCGGTTTTCTCAGACACTTTTAAGCGGAGATAAAAGAGAAGAGTTCATTTCTCATCATGGATTTGGTAAACTTTTGAAATCAGAAAATGTTCGGTATAGGTTAGAAACTGGGGAAATCCAAGAATCACCATCGCAGCCATCTTTAAATATGGCTTTAGCAGTAATCCCTTATAGCTCTTCTTTCTCAACCGGAGTTTCTGAAGGAAAGAAACATATCACTGCTTCTAATTCCCATATCCTACAATGTTCCACCTCTGTATTGCCAAAACCTTCAAAATCTGTGCTTGCAAGTCCTTCGGCAACTAGTAAATCTGCGCAGACACGGATTGGGAGGCCACCTGTTGAAGGAAGAGGAAAGGGACATTTACTTCCACGTTATTGGCCAAAGTATACTGATAAAGAGTTGCAGCAGATCTCCGGAAAGTATCCTTTATTCGCTTCTTCTTTACACTAATTTTTGCAGGTGAATTTGCCATTTCGTGACCTCCATTGTTTATCTTAACAGTTAGTAGTTTGAATTTGAACATTACACCTCTTTTTGAGAAAACTCTTAGTGCTAGTGATGCTGGGCGTATTGGTCGTCTAGTTCTTCCAAAAGCTTGCGCTGAGGTAACTTTACCATTTCTAGAGTTTTTATTGTGTTTCTTTCTCTTCTTTTGACTGAAGTTAGGATGGTTTATATAGGCATATTTTCCTCCGATTAATCAATCCGAAGGCATTCCTTTGAAAATTCAAGATGTTAAGGGTAAAGAGTGGACTTTCCAGTTCAGATTCTGGCCTAATAACAACAGTAGAATGTATGTGTTAGAAGGTGTTACCCCTTGCATACAGTCCATGATGCTTCAAGCTGGTGATACCGGTATTGCTCAGTACCCTATTAACTCGTTGTAATCTGAATACATTGTTGGTCTTCACATGTTTTGTTCTTATTACCTTATAACAGTGATTTTCAGTCGGGTTGATCCCGGTGGAAAACTTGTTATGGGTTCCAGGAAGGCAGCTAATGCTGGAGATCAGCAGGTTAGGGCCCATGAACTGGTTTTTACTTAGTTTCTGTAGGAAAATGTTGGCCTTTTCTTGTTAGCTCCAATTCTTATGAGTCTAAGTTTTTTGTAAACAGGGTTGTGCTCTTACCAACGGTACTTCAGCCGAGGATACATCATCATCTGGTGTAACAGAGACTCCATCTTCCATTAATGCTTCTTCGTATCCCTCACAAATTCCTAAAGAATTGAAAGGTTTGCCTGAGAGTTCACCTGATGGTGGTAACAGCTTAAAGAAGAGTGAGAATAACGGAAGCAGGATATGTGATGATTCGCCACCACGGGCTAAAGACAAGAAGAGGACTCGAACTATTGGTACAAAAAACAAGAGACTGCATTTGCATAGTGAAGAAGCTATGGAACTGAGACTCACATGGGAAGAAGCTCAAGATTTGCTTCGTCCTTCTCCTACTGCAAAGTCTACCTTTTCCACTATTGAAGACTATGAGATTGAAGAATTTGACGTAAGTAATAGATCTTGTTAAGTCTTTACTGGATTGTCCCCAGCTAAAGTCCAAGTTCTTGTTAATGTTATGCAACAGGAACCTCCTGTCTTTGGAAAAAAGGCGATCATAACTTCGACACCATCAGGGTGAGTTCTTTCTTTCACTTTTCAAGTCAGAGAAATGAGTGGCACCATATCTTCCATACTTGCACTTGATGCTTATCACCAACTTGCAAGCAATGCACTAATGTTTATATTTGTGGTTCAGTGGACAAGAACAATGGGCTCCATGTGATGACTGCTCTAAATGGAGAAGATTACCTGTAGAGGCTTTTCTTCCTTTAAGGTGGACATGTTCAGACAATGTTTGGGATGAAGACAGGTAAGAAGCTTCCACAAATCTGTTCTTCATGGTCACTTGAACCAAAAATCACTCCAAAATCTGGTTTCTTGAGGTCTTTTATACTGCAATTAATATACCAATATTGATAGGTGTTCATGTTCTTCCCCAGAAGAAAGTCTTAAAGAACTTGAGAATGTTCTTAAAGTGGGGAGAGGTATGAAGCCATTTCCTTCGCCTTTCCTGTTTCTGCTTGTTTCATAACTTATGCGTTGCTACATTACTAACTTTGACATACAATTTAGAGTACAAGAGGCGAAGAATTGGCGAAAGAGAGACAGCAACAAGAGAACAAAATGTGTCAGGTCTTGATGCGCTAGCAAGTGCAGCCGTTCTAGGAGACGCTTTAGGTGAGAACAACGTTGAGCCAGAAGTTGCAACTACAACTAGACATCCAAGGCATCGAGCTGGATGTTCTTGCATTGTTTGCATTCAGCCACCAAGTGGGAAAGGTAGACACAAACCCAACTGTAGCTGTAACGTCTGCAACACTGTGAAAAGAAGGTTTAAGACATTGATGATGAGGAGAAGGAAGAAACAGTTAGAACGTGAAGGACCAGCAGAGGAGAAAGAGGAAGTTCAAAAGGCTGAATCTGATAATATTAACAAAAACAAACCAGAAAAGGAAGACAACACAGGGCGGATAGATCTCAATAGCGACCCGTATAATAGAGAAGACATGGAAACTGTGGTAATGGATAAAGATGAGAGTAGAAAAAGAGAAGCTGAGCAATGTTTAGTGAGGGAAGAAGGTGTGGTTCAAGGCAGTGATGTTGGAGTAGTAACAGAGTTAAAAGAAGATGGCGTGAAGATCTGTGAAGAGCCGAGAAGTTGAAGCTGATATTGCAGAAAAGGAAAGGATAAAAGCTTACACTCCATAGCTACTTTGACCTGTGTTATCTGAGGATACCAGAAGTGGAAGAAGAAGATGGAGAAAGAGAGGTACAGTTTTGTGTTGAGAATGTTATAGTTGTAGGAGGAGAATAAGTTCATCAGTTCATGGTTCGAAAGAACTACAATGGTTTGCTTTTGGTGTTTTATTTTTTTGTGGGGTTGGGTTTATATAGTATGAATCCATTATCTGGGTTTTGTGTAAGGCAAATGGAGGTTAGTGTTGGTGAAACAGTTGTATTTTTGTGTTGTTTTTTCAACCTCAAACATGGAAAAGGCGAAAAGCATTAGCTCTAGGCCATGTAAAATGGAGACTCATGGGTGTCTCAACATGAAAAGCATCATCTTATTCTTGATGCGGTCTTTATAGGCTAAAACTGTTTATGTCAATTGTTATCTACACATGGTTATTGAATAAATAAAGACATGGAAGATCACTTAGCAAATAGCACCAGAGGTCTAGTGGTAGAATAGTACCCTGCCACGGTACAGACCCGGGTTCGATTCCCGGCTGGTGCATCTTTGAGCTGTGATGAAATTTGGCTTTAGCGATGGTTGGGTCCATCGCACTCTTCTGATATCTCGGATGTGTTAGCCACGCGCCTGAGCTCTTATTTTTTTCTTTTTTCTTAATTAATCAAAATATGATTTCAAACTGACGTCAGCGTACCAAGCGTGTATATCTCTCAACTTCATATTTACGTTAAAATAAAATTTATGTCACAAGCATTTATATAACAATTTCCCAATATTTTTGTTACAACACTTACATATATAATAACTCACAACATAAACCTCTTCTGTTTACAACAATCTGGAGATTTCAGGGTTTAACACAAAACACTTGACAGCATAGCTTTATTTTCTTTGCATCTTCCATTTTTTACGAACACATAACACACTCCAGCTTTTTCCCGGCCATCAGCAAGAACCAGATGTGAAACCATCAACAGCTACAGAATATCATCGCGTTTTGAGTCTTCAATCCAAAGCTGCCCATTCATGGCCACACTGGTTCGCTTAACCAACCAATTCATCAATCTCTGCTTACTCATAAGAAGCATCCACCAAATCTATTAGTCATGATACAGCAACAGCCTGCGTTGGGACAGCTTGGTCATGGTGTATAGTGTTCGACATGTTTCTCGGTGGCCAATACCGAAACATGGATCTTCCAACGATGTTTTCTATTGGAAGTGGACCCCTGCATTCACCAAAATCATCAGTAAGTTATGATATAAATGCATACACTAACATGAATCAACAGTGGCCCACTCAAAGACAATAGATGTATGTATATGATAGTGATTTGAGATGTAGAGGCTTACCAGTTATGAGAGTCAAAGCTTTTGTTGCGGTTGTCTCCAAGAACAAAGACATAGCCTTTTGGAACAAACTGCATACAAACACCAAAACTTTATTACAAAACCGCATGCCTAAACAGGAGGAACAGGAGGAACAGGAAGTAAGTTCAAGTTACTTACCATTGGTTCCATTCCATATGCAATTGGCTCCAAGACAAAATCTTCTTCTTGAACAATTTCATTCACCATGAGCTTCCCATCACGAACCTGCATTATTTAGCGTACCCACAGGTTAGACAATAAATTTCACCCAAAAAAAGCAGAAAAAGGTTGTGTCGATTCCGAGAAAACTTGTAGTAGGAGAAGCCTCTACAGAAGTAATACCGACCAAAGTGAACAAAGACTTCAAGGGATGAGAATAGGATCAATCAACAAGTGGATTGGATATAAGGGCTTACTTCAACCCAGTCACCTTCACTTGCAACTATCCTTTTAATGAACACATCATTGACACTGTATCCACCATGTTCCTGCAATTCAAAAGACAACATTGATACATCAACAATAGAACACACCAACATTTGAAGAAGAAATAAAAAATGCATTTCGAGCTATGACTTACCACCAAGATCGGAGGAGCCTTGAAAATTACTATATCCGAAACCTCTGGCTTCCTGAAGAAGTATGACACCTGACCAATACCAAAGTAAAAGAAATTTAAGTCTCATTCCACAACTAAAATCTTCAGTTTCCTATAGAACCACAATCAATCTGATCATATCAGTAACATAAGGCTTAGCAGAACAATTTCTACAGCTTCTACACATAGCTTAATCTCCTAAACTAGACACTGATTTCATCTCTATCATTCAGAAAACAAAAATCAGTCTTCAAGATCAAAGAGCAAACCATTACTAGAAATAAGATCATAGCAGCATGATTAACATTCCGTTGTATACAAAAGAGCATAGCAGGAAACGTAACAATTACACAGAGGATGCATTCTTACCTTCTCTGCCATAACACGATCACCAACGTCAAGCGTAGGGTACATAGATGCGGAAGGTATCGATTTTGGCTCTGCTAAAGCTGAACGGAAAAGAAGAGAGACGGTGACCGCTGTAACAGCCGCCTTTGCATCCTCCGAAGAGATTTTCAAAAGCTTATTAATCCATCCGCTTCCTCCGCTAGATTCCTTATCACTAAACTCCAACTTACAGAGCTCTTGATCATCATCACACTCTGTCCCTCCTTTGTCCACGTCAGTAATTACCGGCGACAATATCGCCGGGTTACTACATGGCATCCATTTCGATCCATGAAGAAACGGAATAATCGAAGAGGTTTTAAAGGGTGAAATCCCGAGCACGCTCATTGCTGATGACTCGGGAGCTGAAATTGACTTCATGACTGAGATCAACCCCATCACAAGGGGACTTTGATCCCCATTCCCAAGGATTTCCCTCCCGATGGAACCATAGATAGAGCTTGGTCTGATACAGGGGTTAGAACCAGTCGTCCAAGGGTTGGATCTGGCTGATTTATCTCGATCCGGCTTGTGACTGAACATTCTTGGTCGGACCAAGAACTCAAAGCTGGATCGGAGATCGCCAGTACCAACCCGAGTACCAGCAAGATTCCGAGCAACATAGCTGGAATACGTTAAGGTAATTCGAATCGCCATAATAACTAATTTGAAGAAAAACTGTAAGAGGTAAGGATAAATTGAGGGGTTGTAAGGTAAGAAGGTTTGGGTCCAAGGAAGACCTAGAAGGTAAAGAAAGCCATTTCTAATTAATCTTTCGGTTAATTGGAAACAGTATCGACGAATTGAAAGGTTGAACTACACCAACGATCCAAATCTGATTCGCCGGCGAGTTAGGACTCAGGTCACAAGCGAACACGAGCCACCGCGTACGCAAGCAAACGCCAAAGAGAGAGAGAAAGAGACGGAGAGAGAGAGAGAGAGAGAGAAATGGTTGTAATCAGGGAACGTTGTTTCGACGAGCACAGAGAAATGAGATCATGAGAGAGAGAGAAGTTGACTTCAAATCTGGGGAACTTTTATTTTATTAAAATTAAAATAATTAATTAAATAATTTAAGCAGATCAGTCAAATTCGGCTGCGGGCATTATGGGCCACACGATCCATTGACGTGGACTACCTCAGACGACCATCTCCGGACATATTTTTCAATAAAGAACAATTGATTTTTCTAACTTTGAAAGAAGAAAAAAACCAAAGAAAACTATATTTGAATCTTTTTACAACACAGTTAAATAACTAAATAGTATGATCATAATTCCAGAAAAACAAAATCTGAATGAAACAAACATAATTCATTAATTGGTTACTCTTTCACACAATCCTTAGACCGTTTCATTATGAAATTTAGCATTTACCATTGACAATACAGATCACAATGATACAGCTACCAGTAAGATGGATAAATCAGACATCTTCTGAGTGAAACTGCTTCTCTAAATCCGCCACCGTTTTCTTTGCATCTTCAATCTCTGCACTTTCCTTCTCCTCCTCCGCTGCTTCGACTTCCGCCTACAAATTCAATGTGTTAGAGACAGAACATAGATGCACAACGTAGGACTCTCACGGTTCCTCTGTGTTTAAATCATTCCTAAAGACGCTTTCATGTGGGGGATTTATCAGACACTATGAGAAGAAACTGCTTCATGACTGTTAGACTACAGAAAGCTGCACAAAGGCTTTGCAAGCAACAATGGTATAGAAAGTGTAATTACCAGAGTTGACTTAAGATCAGCTAACGCAGCTTCAAGGCGCTTCTGGCAATCCGGAATCATCATCCTTGACTCACCCAGCACATTTTCCTGCTCTCCCAAACCCACATGGAAAATTAGTACAACGAGAAGTAAGGTCTGAGATTTATCATTTTGGAATCTGAAATCTGTGACATTTAGCTATAATATGGTACAAATGATTGATGGCAAGAAACATATGCAATCAGCAGGAAGGATCTATTATCATTATCACAACGCTAAGAACACAACACACACAAACGTCCTATCATCACAAAAATCTAGCAGTTCGAACTCAATATTATGATGGAGAAAGACAGTTCTGAATATTTGAACACCCAGAGATCAAACTAAGAAAATGAGGAAAAGATCATCATAGTGGATACTGTGTACCTGCTGTTTGAGATCGTAGGGATCAGCTCCCTTGTCCTTCATATCAGCAGTTTTAGCAGCTTCTCTCTCAACCTCTTTCTCATAGGAGTGAAGCTCTTTCACTATCCTTTTACACGTTGAAGTTTTGATCTTCAAATTTCTAATCGTTGCCATGATTATTGCCCTAGACCGGTTCTAAGGATATGGAAATCTGTACGACTGCACATAGTACCCAAAATTAGGGTTTCTAATAACGAAGACGCAACGATTCCGATTCCATAACTAGATTGCTATCCTATAACACCAATATCTACGAAAGTAAATCCGGATCCCCAATGTAGCACTTCCTAATTAGATCCAGACTAACCTAGCAAAAGTTTCTTCGACCCAAGCGCGTTCATACTATTATCGATCTCTTTACTCAAGTACGATCTCGACACAAACCTTCGATCCAAATAAAAACCATATACAGTAAATTAGAGAAGACTTACACGAAGAAGATCGAAGAATCTCGTATGGAATTTGATTAATCGAGAGGATTAGGGCACTTGCGATAGAGAGAGCGACGAGAATCGAAGAAAAACAAACAAATTAATTTCTATTTTATTTCCAATTTAATTTCTATTAAAAAAAATACATATAGATAATTAACTGTATATACATAATGAATTAATTACAGTCATGGACTGCACTACTGCTCATATACATTACTCCATTTCATTAATTAATTATGTACTTATTTGATCAATAAAATTTCATATCAATTTTAGTGTAATCCATATCGTCAAAAAAAAATTCACAAAAAAAAATCGATTTTTATTTATTTATTTGAACTTACTTTTGATATAATAATCCCTATTTTATAATTGAAACGTTATATTGAAATGAGCTTCAAAATTTAAAAAACTTGTTGGTCATTGACTCATTGTCAATATGTCATTGTTTGTACGATCATCATCGAGAAAATCAACCGAGACAGACGAACCATACCATACGGTATAGCATGTGCATGTTCATATTTCCCAAGATATATCGGAGATGGGGTTTTAATCCGCTACAGCCTTCCACTGTGGTCCACCAAATCAACTCTCTCCTCTCTGTCTTTCTTCTTTAATCACATCTCATTTTATGTGTCAGTGGTCCTCTGTTTTCTCCAGCGATTATATGATCTTCACTCTTCTGCTTCCATATTCTTATATTCTCATTCTCACTTTCTATTACCGCCTTTTTCAAACTTCACAATTTCAAATCTTTGTCTCACATAAAACGACATCGTTTCAACGCTTGAAAATTGTCAAAAAAAATCAAGAAAGCTGAAGAATGTGATCATTTCTATTTTCAACAGTGTTTCCCCACGCCTTACTTATCATGTTTCTCTTTGAAAATAAACAAAATCATAACAAGCTTTTCATGCTTCCATTGATTAAAAAACACAGAACAAATACAGATTACATTAAAACTACCTTCAAACAGAGTTATCTTATATTTTACAATTTAGCTAACATTAAAGGGTTTTTTTACTTAGTTTTTATTTTTGGGGTAAGTTGAAACCAGATTTGTTCAAAAACTTGGATGATTATATCATGATATTCTTTTGAATTCAATGTAAGGTAACAAGCAAGAAGATCTTCCAAGTCTTTTGAAGCTTTAATCTTGTTTTCTGCTATCATTTCCACCATTGATTCTCTGAAATCTTTCTCTGGATCAATAGAACGTTTCATCACTGCAAAACTTTCAAGAACTTGTTTGGTTTCTGATCTTGATGTGCTTCTACGTGTAGCTGAGATTTGAATTCTCGGTGAATTCACTCTTTTGAGATTAAATCCTTGAGAATTCACAAAGGATTTTCTTCCATTAGAAACTCCTTTATGTCCTTTAAATTCATCTTCTTGTTTAATCTTCACAGAAAGATGAGGTTTCTGCTGTTTCTTGATTCGGTTACTTACAGGACAAGCTTTCTCCACTGCTTTAAACACATCAATCTCTTGTACCTTGTGCTTAGTGAAAGCTTTGTTCTTCATATCAATGACTATATCGTTTCCTGAAGAGCTTGTGAAATCATCCTCCTCTCCATAGAAACTGTACACAAAAGACTCAGAAGAATCTTGACCAGTGATCTTGATCTTATCAAAACCTGCAGATACAAAACGAGGAGGAGGAGTAAAGGGTTTAAGCTTTGGCTTGTAAAGTGTCTTTCTTGGACTCCGTCTTGTGTAAAGAGAGCTTCTTGGTGAGTTATAATGAGGAGTAGCTCCTAAGTTGTTGGAGAAGTAAGAGATTGAAGACTCAGAAGAGTGTTTCTTGTTTGTTTTAGGAGGAGAAAAAGGTTTGTTTTTGGATTTTGCCATGTCTTTAAGCTTATGAAACCATGAATTTGGTAACATATTTGACATTTTAAACTTGTAATTTCCCATATCATTTCTTTTCAGAAGACTTTTGTGAATCTTCTGTTTAGAAAAATCTGTGTTTTTATTTGAGAATTTTGTGTAAGTGGAAAGTGTATATGTGACAGAAGTGAAGATTGTAATGTATGTAGGGAGAGGGTAATATTGGAAAGGGACCATTTTATAGAGAAAAAAATGAATTATTTTTTATTATTGTCTTCATTATTGATATTATCATCATCATTCATCATCATGTTTATCCTAAGTAGCATTAACTTATTGAGAAACTCACATTCACACGCTTAACTCAATTATTCCTAAATATCTAAATTCAATTTTATAATTAAAAAGCAAAGTTTTCAAACCCTAAATTCAACTTTCAATTAAATATTTAAGTATTGTGGATTAAAGAAACAAAAAAAAATAGTATTGACAAGGAAATTGACTTGGAAAGGGAAGGTACAGATGAGAATGTTTCCTAATTGTTCGGCGTTAGTGGACATTTTGGACCTACCTTTTTATTATAAATATATAATCATCATTATCAGTTTATCACTCAAAACTATTCCATTTTATTCCATCATATCTCAAATGCAAAATCCGTTTCAGACCTTTTAGCAATTTTTACAAAAATTATCAAAAATTGTAGAATTAAGAAAAATATGTTTTGAAAAATATATTTCTATTTTATTTTTATTATTATACTCATTACCTAAAAAACAATGATATTTATCATTTAATATGTATTCACTAAAAAACCGGAGATATTATTATTTATCCTAATCTCATCATATGTATATCTGTATAGTATCTAATATATAATCATTTTCCCCCACCTTCATATTATCATTTAAATTTTCAGAAAAATATAAATCATTTTGTGTAAAATAAGTAAAATAATATCCACGTGTATATATATCAATAGAATCTTTAATCACGGATCATCCATAAGCCCATAATTAAAAAAGCCCATAGAACCAGTGAGATCAAGCATCTCGGACCAATGTCCATTTAAACCGGTTTACTTGCAAACCGTATCTTATCACAACTTGATTAACTTTAACCGGATATATGACCGGCATTATGTTAATATCCCATGCTTTGAAAAATTAAAGTTGACCCACCAATCAAAATAACGACTTTTTCAATAAACAAAACCTAAATTTCATCATCTTAGATTTTGTTTTTATAACTTCATGGGACTCCACCATCATGACTTTGACACACAAAGACGTGAACTCCACGCTACATAATCCATCTTCAAAAACCTTATACAACAAAAACAAACAAAAACTAGAGATGATTTCAAAAGCATCACACAAACTTTAAAAAACAATGAGAGTGAAAGCAACTTTGATCAACTTCAAATCAAAGCTTTCAAAATCATGTAACAAGTTTGTCTCTCTCTTCCGTTTCAAAGTTAAAAAACCTGTCTTTGTTAGACCTCTTCGTTCTCGTTCTTCCAATGTCAAACCTAAACAAAATCCCCAGAAGAAACCATCTTCTTCTTCTTCTTCTTCTTCTTCCTCGAGCTCTTTGCTCTCTTCTTGTCTCTGTTTTCTCATGAAAAACAAGAACCAGCAAGCAATGAGCCAAACCAGACCTAGAAATTCTTCTTGTAAGACATCATTTTTTAACTCAAAATGTTCCATGGAATGTGGGTTTATTAAAGCTTTAATCTTTATATTCTTCAATGTAATGCAGGCAGTGTAAGTGATGATGAGAAGTTTGTGCAGTCACCGATTACACCAGCTGCAGCCAAGAAACTGTTTCCTTCACCAATCACTACGCCTGTTTACGCCACACGGAGCAAGAAAACGCTGAGTCAAAGAGATGCATTTGAAGATGATGCAGTGGAAGATGCTTGTAGAGGCTTTGAAAATTATCTGATTCATTTGATTGTTGAAGAAGGGAAGATGGATGACTTAATGGACATTGAAGAGCTTCTGTTTTGTTGGAAGAATCTTAAGAATCCTGTCTTCATTGATCTTGTTTCCAGATTCTATGGAGAACTCTGCAGAGACCTGTTTTCAGAAGAATAACATATCAAAAAAAGGTGTTTTCTTTCTTTTTCAACGAGAAATACAATAAGATTGGATACAAATTACCTGGAAATTGTATGAACTTTTTCGAGATAATCTTGATCTGTGATTTATACATATGTTTTAGAGAGATAAACCTGAGATTTAATCACTGAATTTCCGATTTTAAACCCCGGCATGATCATGAATTCAACGCTTAAATTAGCTTCTTGTTCTTTTTCTACTTCTATATTACCCTTTACAGATTCCATGTAGACATTACAGAATCTAGTTCCTCTTTTAACGACAAAGATCTTCGGTTTTAGATCCAAAGAAACTGAAATCGATCCAAAAATCCAAACCCACTTTGCCATTTTTGCGAAGATTCGATAGAACATTGTTCTTGGATGCTTACCAAGCAAAACAAGATCTCTCATATCCAAATTCCCAAAGAACGAAGCTTCCATTAATGGATGAACAACTAAAAGATACTTCTCTCCACAAAATCTAGCAAAAGCTGAATCTGGAAACGCTGTTAATATCTCCAACGGATCTTCAATCTTGCTTAGTTCTTTAACCTCACAGGAATCAAAATCTGCACCGGTTAACATTCTCCGAGCAATATATGACTCAAAAGCATACTTCTTGTCTGAGTTTTTAGCGTATGTTACGTTAGGAACTATTGAATCCACTGCTTTGTCCAAATTCCAGCCTGTAGCTTTCATCAAAGAGATTAATGGCTTAGCAAAGTCGTGGATTGACTTCGAAGCTTCTCTAAATGAGAATTCAAACGAAGAAACACTCACTCCATTCTCTGTAATCTTCTCCTCGAGTGTTCTGTTTTCTGCAATCAAATCATTGAGTTTTTGCTGTAAACAATGAATCCCAGTTTCCTTTGTTTTCAATTCTGCCTTCAATTTCTTCAAATGCTTTTCAATTACTTCGATTTCATCTCTCAAATGATCCAAACAAGAAATTGCAAGTTCGGATTTTGCATCGTGTTGTTTCCTTTTAAGGTATTGGCGTTTGATTCTGCGTATGGCTTCGAATTGAGAAACGACGAGGTTATCTGCTTCTATGACATTATCTGGGTCATAAGGTATATGAGCTTGTTGAAACTGAACATACGCAAGCTTAAGAGCAGAAACAATGTCGAAAAGCTTCGAAATTTCATCACCTCCATAGAAATTTAGAATCTTTCTCGAGGGTTTAGGGTTTTTAACGCGAATTTCAATTTCCTCGGGTTCATCATAAGAATCGTTCGAAATCAGGGTTTGGTCAGTGTTAGTAGAAGGGAACACACCAACGGATTTGAATTTACAGACTTTAGCGAATCTAGAGATGATTTCCGATACATTCGAAGAAGATCTCGATGTCTTAACGACGTCATTCTCCATGGCTAAGGAAGAAACCCTAATACAAAATCAAATTTAAATTAATTAACATACCCAAAAAAAGGACCAACCTTTCTAAAAATTGGGATTAGGGTTTTATCGTACAATCAAGTATTCTAGTAACTATGCAACAATCCAGAAGAAACAGAACAAAAAGATGAATACTATACGATGAACAGTTACAAAGACAAAAGTAGAAGCAAGAGACAAAAACAAAACAAAATGACTGTAGAAAAAGTCCAAAACCAAAACCAAAACCCAAATCAACAAAAAGCATAAATTTGCTTAAAGAACAAAGCAAAGCAACTAAGCAGACATTGAGAAGAAAGAAGAAAGCAAAATCACCTGTTTTTGTTGTAGATTTGCAGCAAAACTAAGCAGACATTGAGGAGGACGACGAAAGTGTTTTGTTTGCTTAATCTTGGAATGAGGTTCAATATATTCTTCTTTTTTAGATCTTGCTCTCTAACAAGATTACAAGATTTAAAGATTTTCTTTAAAAAAAAAAAGGAAAATCTCGTTAATTGTGATGATTCTTGGATTCCTAAACAATAAATCGACTATAATTGGCGTTTAGTACCTTTTATTTATTTTACTTTGTTTCGAAAATCGAAAACAGAGTGTGTATAGAACTGAGATGCTTTAATTTCACCAGTTTTCAAATTTAAAATTTAATAAATAAATATATGTCATTTAAAGAAAGAAAAAATCTGGGAATCCAAGAGAAATCCTTCAGGAATCTTAACAGAGAATCGCGGAGAGAAACAAAATTAGCTTTTGTCTCTTCCATTTTTATTGTTTTATAATCATAAATTAAATCTATGAACTTGTTTATTATTTCTTTAAATGTTCAAAAGAGAAAACTGCATTACACAGTTCACTTGCACGCGAGTTTCTGTCTTATTGTCCCAATAAAAATGCCTCTTAATGGGCCTGACTTATTGGGCCTATTTCATATTCCCTGTATTGGGCTATTCGGGCCTATTTGGGCCTTTAAGACAAATACTCCTTATGGACTAAGAAAGATATAACAGAGAAGTCAGTCAAATATATTTAAAGGCGGTTTATGTATTTATGTTTCGACTTTCGATGACCATATAAGTAGGAAATGGCGATACATTTCACACACGGTCCTAAATGTTATAGAATATACGTATATAGTATAAGATATGAGCATATGTTATAAGAGTAGTCAAAGTAGGAGTAATAGAGATAATAAATGAGAGAGAGAGAGAGAGAGAAAGTGGTCCAATTAATACCAAAGTAAGATGCTTGAAACACACAAGGCATGAATTCAACGCACTCGTGCATCTCTTGTCTCTTTCTCTTTCCTCATTTCTCTTCCTCGGACCTCTTTTCATCACTTATTAACATCTTTTTTCTTATATTATACTATCATACATTTGACGAAATAGAACCACAGTATCTAACTCTAGATATCATAGGATATACATATATGATCCTCTCTATATATCTATTACCATTCATTCATTTTTTTCATTCAATCAACTTATATAATCTGACTAATACCCAAAAACTGTCCATTAAATATCCCCCAAAACATTCAAATATATAATGTTTAAAGTCAACAAAAATCACTGACCTAATCCAAACACATTGCATATGTCATGTTTCTTTAATTTTAGTTTGAATTTAACTCCAATTATCTAACTCCAAATTTGATCATTAGGTTTCAAAATATTGAGAACATATTTATTTTTTTCTTTTTTTGGAAGAAAATATTTATCTAACTCCAAATTTGTATTTAACCACAAAAACAAAATTATTTTATTGAAAAATATTTATTTTTATTTTTCAATAAAATAATTTTGTTTTTGTGGTTAAATACAAATTTTGATTAGCTAAATAAGAAATAATATGTAACAGATAGTTATGTGTGTGGATTATCATAGACATTTTTCTATACTCCTATGAAAATAAAGCTAGTGTTGAATGGCAAACAATGGAAGTCCCATCTGTCTCAATCTATAAATATAAATAATAAACAATTTAATAAAAACAAATAACATGATAAAATTGAAAAGGGAAACAGTGTAGTGTCAGATTATATTTGTATTAAACCTCAAAATAATAATTTAAAAAAATAATAGAGGAGTGGTGTGTCAGGGAGGATAGAGATATATACACTTTTACCTCGCCATGTGACCCGTTCTCTATTATATACTCTCTCTTTCCCATCTGCTATATTATAATATGGTTTATAATTGTATTTATTCGACCGTATTTGATATACTTTTGAAGATTATAAACAGTTCTTTTATGTCCATTTTTACATACAATAATTTTATATATATCTCATGTGTTGTCTCTTTTATTAGCCAAATCTTATGTCTTCTGTTTTCTTGCCAAATAGACTTGTATATTGATTGTGACATAACCTTTCAACTTTTTCAAAAAATATTTGGTGTTCCTATTAAATTATTTTAATAGATTATACATACATGATATATTTTATTTTCATAATAGATTATACATATATAAGTATGTATATATTATTACGTACCATAATATAATATATATTTATTGATAAATGAGGAATGAAGATGGAAACATTTCTTACACATTTGTTGAGATGTTTTGTCCACACCTCTTTGCCTTTCGAATCTCACTCTTCTTCAAATCAGTACTCCTCTCTCTCTCTCTCTCTCTCTCTCTCTATATATATATATATATAACTTATGAACTGTATATAGTGTTTCATTATAAACATAAACAACAATGATTAAACAATCTAAAACGCTAATGGATAAAAAGTGTTTCCTTTAAACCCTTAAAAGAAAACAAGATTAATTAATTATTGTTATTAATTTATGGAAACAAGACACTATTTCACATGTGATGTGACACACACTACAATTGTGTACACATACACATGCATATAAATATATATATATATATATATAATATAAATGTGTGGGGGGTGTAAGTATAGGTTGGAAGATTGCAGAAAGCAATTTCTGGGGAAAGGAAGGGGTACAATGACAGAGAGAAAAGGGTGCAGGAGAATCTAACTCCCAAACTTAGCAATGCTTAGGTACCTTTTTCTTAATCACTTCTCTCTCCTCTCCTCTCTTCTCTCTCTCTCCAATTTCTCTCTTTTTTATATTTCTATTTACATATAAAGTTTCCAATTTTTAATTTGCACATTTGAAGTAATAAACCCTTTGTCGATTGGAGAAAAAAAAAAAACCCTTTGTTGCTCTCTCATACTTCATCATAATTTCTCTCCTTTTTGTTCCTTTCACCTTATTTATTCTCAACTACTCCTACCTCCTCATAAAAAAAAACCCCAAATCATAAGATCCCAAATTCACATTTATTACCCTTTCCATTTTCAATTTCTTCTTATAAACCCTAACCGCAACTTAATTTTGCATGATACAAACCATCCTCAAATATTTGATTACATCATCATCATGGGTATTGAGAGAAGTAGTCAAAGATCATCATCATTACCATCATCATTATCAGCAAAGTTCAGTGTCTATAATATCTTACTACTCTGTTTCATCTTCTGTGTGATTACAACTTTCATTATTCCCTCTTCACTTTCTTCTGATCCATGTAAGTTTTTATTGATTTAATTTCTCTTTTGTTTTTTCCTGTCATTTAATTTTGTTATAACATATGATTGTCACAGTACAGTACATTTTTATGAATATTATGTTGTTTTAAAAAAAATGTAGATATTGATAGGACCTCCAACTCTGGGAAACTAGGTGACTTCTATTCACAGGTTCGTACATTGTTTTTATAAAAAAAAAAGCTTTTTTTGTTGTTTTAATAATTAATTAGGCAAAAAAGGGTTTAGTTATTAAACGAATATAAAAATGCGTAAAAAAGGTGTTTAGCTTTTAAATATCTCCTGATTAATGATTGTGTGGTGTTGATTAATCATTAGAAAGGCTTCTAATAAAAAAAAAATAACCTTCTAATAAAATTAAAAAAAGGGAGGGGAGGGGGCTAAAATACGCTGCTGTGACAGTCAGCGACTGTGACGGCATGTTGAGAGACTGACTAGTCATCAAAAAGCCAATGCACATCGAATCTCAGCCGTCCGATTTGTTCAACACACGAGGACAAGGACAGTACTCGATTTTGCTCCGTCCACCTCTTTGTGGGACCCTCTTGTCTTGATCAAGCACTGTTCTACAATTCTCCCCCACGGCGCACGTTAACAAATGACACCCTCTTGGAACTTACTTCTCAATGTCCTGCCTCCTTCTTATGTGCGTGCCGCATTTTCCGCGGCGGTACTCCCGCTTTTTGTCTCACCCAACTTAGGTCTAAAAGTACATGCGCATTTTAGCAGACCCTGCGCATTTTAGCCAAACTAAACATTTTAACATACATAACCGTTTCTGCGCATTCTAGCAATTTCCGCGCTTTAGCAAAAGTGTTTTTACTCGCTGACAAAAAGAACTAGTCTAGAGTTAACGGCTACATATTTATTTCGAAATTTAAATATAATTTTTTTAATGAAAATATAAATAAATACAGATTAATATGTGTACTGTATTATATTCGATTAAGAAAAAAGTGAAGATCTGGTTTTGTTATACAGAAACAAGAAGGCAAGGTGTTAGAAATGATGAAGAAAATAGGTCACCGGAGCAACAAGGCGGAGACACGGAGGTTTCTTAGAGGGTTAGGATCATCGCCGCCGCGGTGCACTTCCAAATGTGGAAGATGCACGCCGTGTANGTAAGCCTGTACACGTGCCAGTGCCACCGGGAACGCCTGTTATAGCCGAATACTACCCTGAAGCTTGGAGATGCAAGTGCGGCAATAAGTTGTACATGCCATGATCATATATTTATATACTTACATATATATACATTTATATTTATATATATGCAGTTTTATGGGTATATCTTGTGTCTCTCTATTCTATATATATTTAGGTTAATCCTACTTTAAACTTTTTGATAATTTCATGATGCTCCTACATGGGTCCGTATATTTATACTTTATTATTTTAGCATATTTTTATAAATGCATACGGTATTAAATAATTAATGGTAAAGGAAATATAGCACATGGGCCGGTATTCAAATATAGCCCAATTAAATAATTAATGATCATGTATCCAGTATCCAAGTAAGCTATAAACAGTGGAGACTCGTCCCTTTCGTTTACTTTTTTTTTGTAATTAATTTCAAATCATTCAATATTTGATATAAATTAAAGAAACCGTATGGTATAATAATTCATGTTGTCGTAAAAATATATCATATGTAATATATGTTTGATAAAGTCTTAGGATTAAATTTCGTTGTTTGACTGACCAATTCCTTTTTTTAAAATTCTATTGGAATTAAATAGGTTTATTTAAGTAAGAAGGTTAAACACATTGTGAAAATGATAGCGCCTATATTATATTTTATTTTTAAAAAATAGTGAAATAATGATAGGGGGCAAAAATAATGTTATATGTAGTTGGTTCTGCTTATATTATTTTCAAAATGGGAAAATAATTAGTCGCCAATCATATATTAAATACAAATAAATATAGAAGTCCTGATTTTTTCAAATCAAGGGTGGGATGAGGTGGCAACAGCCGGCCCACAACCGGAACCGTCCACGAAGCCGGTCTATGACTTGTTCCCACCGTCCCGATCATGCCATGTGTCACTCTCATAGAACATGTTTAAATTGATTTACCAAATTTTCGATATCTTTCAATACCTAAAAAATAAAAAATAAACACGTGATATAAGCCACGTATATACCAAATACATATTTATTGATGCTTTTTCAAATATAAGATACGAAAAAAGTAGGAGAGAAGAAGTTCACGCGTCGGAGGAGAGATAATTTTTAAATACGTAAAAAATGCTGGAAAAAATAAAAATAGAAGGTTAGGGGTTTTGATTTTTCAAAATAATATATCTATTAATCGATCTCTGATTTAATTTGAATTTTATAATTTGTATGTTAATGTTGTTTCAAATAATGGGTTTTGCATATTTTATTATTATGTTTGATTCATCCATGTGTTTATCACCTGTATATAAAACTTACTACCTAGATTTTATACCAATTATGGATTATTTTGTTCAGATACTCTGCAATAAAAAACATAAATTTTCTTAATTGGTACAATTGTGTCACTAACTACTACAACAGATATAAATGGTGATGAACCATTATTTACTGGTTTAGTTCATTTATGCAAGATCCAATTGTAGTAACATATATCAGTAATTCATAGTTACCATGAATATATTCTTAAAATTATATACAATTTCAATTAGTTACTAACAAAATAAAAATTTTACAATATATTAATCATAAAACATGTTTCTCAGAGTTATAAATAAAACAAATGAATGGAAAATTTTGAAGTCCAATTAGATGTAATCAAAAAGAATTTTAAAATATTCATGGGGTACTATCAAAGAAATCGTCAGACAATAAATTATTTTTTGATTTGTTTTCTTGACTTGAGGGAAAATAAAATAATGTAAGGGTTCGATATCTATTTTTAAAAAACTTATCCGCTTACTCAGCAATTTCCTAATAGTTATGTACCTTGTTAGATACGCTCTTGTTTTAGACATCATCTTTTTTTTATTTACAAATAGCCCCAAATACAATTATTATCCGCGTATTCCCCAAAATCCCGTGTACCTTTATATATACCTTTAACTGCTTCTCGTTTTTAAACCATTTCCCCATTCTCTGGTTCCATTTCAAAAAGCTTAAAAAACAAAAGAAGAAGCGTACGTGTTCACACGGTTGTTCTGATCAGAAATTACGCGTTTGATCAGAAAAATCCGAGGAGATTCAAATTCTCCGGTGAAACATCTATCTTCTTCTATAGATCAATCATCTCTTAATCCGTCTCTGGCTTCTTCAATTATGTCAGAGGTCGAATTTGACCTCGCTGAGAGCAGCAGCAACGCTTTGTTTGGTAAATATCAGCTTGGTAAGGTTGTTGGTTGTGGCGCCTTTGCTAAGGTTTATCACGCTCGTGATCGCCGATCTGGACAGAGTGTTGCCGTTAAGATTCTTAATAAGAAGAAGCTTCTTGGTGTTAACCCAGGCCTCGCTAACAACATCAAGCGTGAGATCTATATCATGAGGCGTTTGGATCATCCTTACATTGTTAGGCTTAAGGAGGTTATGGCTACCAAATCGAAGATCTTCTTCGTTATGGAGTTTGTTAAGGGAGGGCAGCTTTTTAATAAGATCGCTAAGCATGGTCGTCTTACAGAGGATCTTAGCCGGACGTATTTTCAGCAGTTGATCTCTGCGGTTGGGTATTGTCACGCGCGGGGTATTTACCACCGCGATCTGAAGCCGGAGAATCTTCTGATCGACGAGAAAGGGGATCTGAAGGTATCCGATTTTGGACTCAGTGCCCTAACCGGTCAGATCAGGACAGACGGTCTCTTGCACACCTTGTGTGGGACGCCGGCTTACGTTGCGCCGGAGATTCTCTCGAAGAAGGGATACGACGGAGCGAAGGTTGATGTGTGGTCGTGCGGTGTCGTTTTGTTCGTCCTCGCCGCCGGTTATTTGCCGTTCAATGATCCGAATGTGATGACAATGTACAAAAAGATATATAAGGGAGAGTACCGATCCCCTCGGTGGTTATCGCCGGATCTCAAACGATTCATTTCTCGTCTACTCGATATCAATCCCGAAACGAGGATCACCATTGATGAGATCCGTAAGGATCCTTGGTTCGTGAAAGGCGGCGTTGAACAGATTCAATTCAACGACGAAATCGATGAGGATTCAAATCTCACCAAATCCGATCCCAAGGGTTTAGAAGACTCCGATCGGAATGCGGAATCAGAATCCGTGAAGAGTTTGAACGCGTTTGATCTGATATCGTTCTCGTCAGGGCTAGATCTCTCGGGTCTGTTCTCCTATTCAAGCAATTCCGTTGGAGAATCGGAGAGATTCCTCTCGGAGAAGTCACCGGTGAAATTAACAGAGGAATTGGAGAAATTCGCAAGCGCAGAGAAGCTACAGGTGAAGAAAAAGAAAGAGGACTATGGGTTGGAGCTCGAAGGGAGAAACGGAAAATTCAAGATGGAAATTTACATTTCATGGCTAAATGATCAGCTGGTGGTGGTGGAGGTAAGGCGGAGAGGCGGCGACGCCGATTGCTTCGATGAGATCTGGAAGACCAATCTAAAGCTTAAACTTATCGGCAATGGCGATCAAACGCCAATCGCTACTACCTAAAACGCTAACAAAGCTTTTCGAATCAAACGCCAATCGCGATGGTTTGGTTAATTTGCGTTCTATTACACATTTTACATATTTAGAATTATCACCAAAACAAAAAAAAAGAAAAAAAAAATTGACATATATAGTCAAATCAAATACTGTGTGCGTGTCCATATTTTTGTGCAATTTTTGTTGTTTGTTCATCACTCACAATGAACAACAAAATGAGATGTTGCATTTGTAGATATACTTTACTCTTTTGCATTATTTAGAACTCTTGTTTTAATTTTACAGTTTGGATTTCCAATTTTTGCTCAAATATTGAGCTTATCCTAATTGTATTATTTTCTATTTATATAATATATTTGTTAAAAGTAATACAGTATGATATATATGATTTAAAATATAGAGTATGATTATTAAGTGGGAGATTCAATGATGAAATGAGTGGGGTGAAAGGTTTTGTATTGTACTTTTTTGGTTAACCTTTGTATTGTACTTTACAATTGAACAAGTTTAAAAATAATGCACCTTAATTATTGAAGAAATTATATTGATAAACTATTAAACCACTTTATCTAGAGAATTTAAACAAAAACAATTGATTAATATATAGTTAGATTAATTATAGATATAATTCCATTCATTCAAAATTATATCATATATTTTGGGCATCATTAGTTATAATTCCACTCGATTACAACTCAAAAGAAGTGAAAACTAAGGGATATTAAAGAAAGCATCATCATTAGCATCTTCCGTTTTCCATTAATTTTGGTATTTTTTTGAAAATAAAAAAGATTTGATTAATTTAATTTCAAAATAACGATTAGCATATTCAATGTACAATTCATGGCAACCTTTTATATCTAAACTAGAAAGGGAAAATATAAGTAGGTAAAATTGGGTTGTTTGGTCGTAATTAGGAATGCAAATAAAATTAAATATAACATATTTTTTTAGTGAAGTTGCCTTGTTTTATTAGGTTTGTCCATTTTTAAATTAATTGCTGACGGTTAAAGTGACGCATCTAAAACTTTACTAGCTAGATACTAAATTATAATTTTGATATTATATATTATATTTATATAATTTGGATTTCAAACTTCAGTTTAGTATATTTGAGCTTTTGGTGTATATAAATAGCCAATAAATTGGCAAAAAAAAAAAGGCAGCCAATAAAAAGGAATAGTGACTTTTCCTTTGGAATTTATGGATATTATATACATAACACCGACTTTAATATATTGTATAAACAATGACGAAAGCAAGTGATGGCTTTTGAATTTATACCAAACAAATCTTAAAAAAGTTGATGTCGGTCGTGTTACGCCCAAAAAAAAGGCAAACACAAAAATATAAATGTGACAGAACAGGTACGGTAGGCAATAATTTGAAGATTGGGCCTTATTTTATTGGGCTTAAAAAGGCCCATTTAGTGTATGGGTGAGAATTAAAGACTTGGTGCTGGTTCATCTGTTTCGTTCCGTCCAACGGTCGAATTAACTTGAGGAGAGAATGAGAAAGAGAAGGGGAAAGGGCGAAGATCCAAAAACCCTAGATTCCGTCGATGAGGATGAGATCGAGGCCTGTGGGGTCAATTCTAATGAAGGGGGAGGTTTTTTTGCCTGCTATCTGTTGACCACACTGAATCCGCGTCACAAGGGTCACACTTATATCGGGTATTGCTTTCTTATTTCGCTCTTAATCTCTGCTTTTCTGGGTTTCGTTTTTCCCCAATATCGTTTTATTTTATCTGGGAACGCCTGAAATGGATTCTGTCTTGTTATCGATCTGAGTGGTGTTGCTGATCTGATGCTTGTTTGATCAAATTGGTTAGTCCATCTTAAAGGTCAGATTGATGAAGGATTGGGAAGTATTACATATCTTAAGTTGTGGGTTTATCATATCTGAGGCTTATTTGATTGAATCTAGTGCCAATTTGGTAGAATATCGCCTTTATTCGATCTAAATGTTATCATTTTTGTGAATTACTATTGCTGAAAGCCTGAAACTAGATTAATAAATATAGCGATTTCAAGGTTTTATTAGATTTCTACCTGTTAAATTACTAGAGATTAGTGTTCTATCATAGCCATGAACTGTGAAGGTAGTTCTGGTTCGATGACGGATTACACATTTGGTTGCAGGTTCACGGTGAACCCAAGGCGTAGAATACGGCAACACAATGGAGAGATTACAAGTGGTGCCTGGAGGACAAAGAGTAAGCGGCCATGGGAAATGGTCCTCTGTATCTATGGCTTCCCCACCAACGTCTCTGCCCTTCAGGTCCTTTGATTTCCCTATATATATGCTGCATTGAAATCTTATCTTGGAATGGATACTGCAAGCCTTACGCTTAAGCTAGTATAGCTAATTCTGGAAGAGAGTTTAGGTTTTACTGTTAATGTTAAGATGAATTTAGGATTCTGTTGGTAACTTTGTTGCAGTTTGAGTGGGCTTGGCAGCACCCGAGAGAATCGCTGGCTGTGCGAGAAGCTGCTGCTGCTTTCAAATCCTTCTCTGGGGTTGCAAACAAAATCAAACTTGGATACACAATGTTAACTCTTCCAGCTTGGAATAGGTACCATATCCATTTACTGAGCAGAATGTTAACATATTCTTCAAGGAATAACTTGCATCTCTATGTTTGTGTGACCAGTTTGAATCTAACAGTCAATTACTTCTCCTCAAAGTATGCACACAACGGTGGTCTTTGTCCAAGTTTACCGGTACAGATGAAGGTCCAAGTTTGCAGTATGGATGATCTTCCATGTTTCACAAAACAAGACAGTTCTCAAACAGAAGAAGACGAGAGTTCTGATCATAACGAAGAAGAGGATAGTTGTTACCAAAGCCAGTCTGGGAATCCAACAAGCTCACCAGATGATTTGTATCTTGGTCGAAATGAACCTCAGAACATACCTTTAGAAAAGGTGAAAGAACCAGAAGCTGTATACAATGACAAATTAGCCAATTTCACAGGCTTTGGCTTAGAAGAGATTGATGAAGATGTAGTTCCACCTAAGCTGAATGTACAAACAGAAGACACAAGTGGCTCAAATGTCAACACCATAGAACAGCTGCATAGCACTGTAGGATCCTTAGATGAAGATATTGAGGTAATAGATCTGTTGACGCCATCGCCGAGATGCAGAGTTGGGTTGTCTTTAAAGAGGCGAAGAGTTTCAGAGTTTATAGACTTAACAATGTCTCCTAATTTCATAGAGTTGTAGAACACAAAACTATACACAAGAGTGTGCATATTACAACGTTGTTGTAATGTAATATTCTTTTAAATTACAAATATAAAATAATGTTTACAGAAAAAGTGAAAAAATTAAATAAGGAGATGAAAAAATAAAACCTTTTGAATCTGAATGCAAATAGGGTGAGATTGAAATCTGCAATTGCCTGCCTCTATGTTAGAATCTTGACTTTATTGCGGTCAATGATTTAAACTAAAATAAAATAAGAAGGATTAGTTTTTTTGTAATTGAGCATTTAATTTTGGGTACTTAGTCGGAAACATCATACACGTGCACTCACATGTCTTCTCTTCTAATTTTATTTTCTACATTTCTTCTTTCGTTATTGTAAATTTTGTATATTTCTTATCAAAAACAACATTTTGAAATTAAATTCACCATAAAATCAAATTGTTTGGTTGTTGTCTTCTTTCGTGTATATTTAAACTAGTATTTGATACTGTATTCTGTTTTTTTTAAATAGTTTTGTTTTATTATTTGTAATGCATTTCTTTAAAATGATTATTTTATGAATAATATTCGAATTTGCCCCTTAAATAAAAGCCAAAAAATTATAAATTTAATTTATGAAAACGAAGATGATAATATGAATATATTTTAGAATTAAATATTAATTTATAAAAAAAGTTAATGACTTAAATTAAGATTCTTTTCGATATATATTAATTATAAATATATAAAATTTTAATTATAAAAAAAAGACCATTAAATTAACACAACTTCTCCCTAATCAATCTCCATTTTTAAGCTCTATTTTCTTCCATCTCTCCTCTGCTTCCTCTTCCTCCATTGTTTCTCTAAAAAAGAAGCTTAGAATTAGTATGCTTGAATGTCAAGAGAAAGAGAAGAATTTGGTGAGTACTACGAGATCGTGAAGAAGATAAAGAAAGATCAATCCTTCGAAACGACGCCGGATCATGTCGTAATGGGAATCAAAAGACACGTGGCGGCACCTCCTTTGCCGTTAGGGACAACGTTAAACACCGTGACTCCATGCGCCGCCTGTAAACTACTCCGGAGACGTTGCGCCGAGGAATGTCCATTTTCTCCGTACTTTTCCCCACATGAACCTCATAAATTCGCCGCCGTACATAAAGTCTTCGGAGCTAGCAACGTCTCCAAAATGCTTCTCGTACTAAAATTATCCTCTCTCCATTATTTCATATTTTTATTATTTTATTTTATATATTTCTTTTAACTATTTCGTTTCATATTTTTCAACTTACCTATATAGTTTTCAACAGATCTACCACTTGTGATTTTTGACTCTTTCCTAATCTCTAATCAAACAATATTTTTTGGAATATTGTTATTAGTAGTCAAATTTTATTACCACTAATTAGTTTTTTTTGTTGCTAAATACCCTTAGTTGCATAATAACTGAATAATTTCATATCCGAATTGAACCTAGGTAATAATTTCATTTTTCTTTCGCTTTTTTTTTTATATGTATTAGTATTGATTTATATTCACATATAAAACAGTTTTTAAATAATAAATTGTATAATTTAATCTATTTTGAAATGGATCTCGCTTTTTTCTATCGGTATATCCCTTTAAATTCCTAACACAAGATCAATTTTAGAAAAAAAAAACCAAATTTTTAGCAAATAAATCCAGATTTTTTTTTTATCACCAAATATTTTTTTTAATAAATTACTAATTTTCAAAATAATACACAAGTAAATTCATTTTATTTGTCAAATTTTATTTCAAAATTTGAGTGTTTTGAAAAATGATGATTTTATTCAATTTTTTTTTTTAAATGATGCAGGAAGTTGGAGAGAGCCAAAGAGGAGACGCGGCGAACAGTTTAGTGTACGAGGCAAACTTAAGACTAAGAGATCCAGTGTACGGTTGCATGGGTGCTATCTCCGCTCTTCACCACCACATTAACTCTCTTCAATCTCAACTCTCCGCCGTCCGTACAGAAATTCTCCGTCACAAATACCGTCAAGCCAACAACAACAACAACAACTTTATTATCACTTCTTCAACTTCAGTTTCTGATGCTCAAGCTGCTCTTGCTCTACTTCTCCCTTCTGGCTTAGCTTCACCGCCGCCACCGTTAAGGTCTCAGATGAACTCAGCGCCGCCGCCGCTTACGCCGCCGCCGTCTTTGCCGTCTCCTTCGATTGTGGTGTCGTCTTCTTCGACGTCTTCTAATTCGTCAGCTACTAATTCTATG
Organism: Aethionema arabicum; assembly: GCA_000411095.1. NCBI lineage: Eukaryota > Viridiplantae > Streptophyta > Magnoliopsida > Brassicales > Brassicaceae > Aethionema > Aethionema arabicum. The sequence continues at coordinate 88,659 of KE153199.1, forward strand.
TATAATCCTCCCTCTTCTGCGGCTGGATTCAATAATTCTATGTCTAGTGATAATAATCTTCATTTCTTTGATTAAAAGTTTTTTACTTTTTTTTGGTTTTTAATCTTTGAGTTATGATTATAATCGAACATATTCATATGTTTTGGTTTTATTTAATTTTCCGTTACTTGTTATTGTATACATCTTTGATTCATATTTAACGAAAATATTTATAGATATTGAAAATTGGCTCAAAATTGTGTTAGAGTAGGGTTCAAAAAATAAATAAATTAGAAATTAATGTGAAAGTGAGCGTGATGCAATCTACGCAGCTTCCCCAAGATACACGAGACTTTGACCTGCAAGTAAATCTGAGAAAATGCTTCTAATTGTAATTAAATAAAAATAAAATATATATCAATTTTCAAATATTTGAGAAATGAGTTTTTACTGTTTGATATGATAACTCAAAACAAAAATGGTGACGTGCGGAGATCAACTTTATATTTTTATTCTATTTCTTCCTGTTTTACTAACGATTCGCTTTCGTGTTATGCCCTCACACGCAATACCTACACAATATCCTCTATATATATATATATATATTGCTGAAAATATATTTTTACAAAAGGTATAGGTTACGTCATACTTATTTTTAAAATTCGGAACTAATAATACATTGGAATATATATATACATGAAATTTAATATTTGTCTTAATTACTTTTTGCTAAAAATTAACATGATTTTATATTATATACACTATTTATTTAATAAAAAACCTTATTTGAACGAGTGGTCTTGCTTATATTATATATTTATGACTTTCACGCTATTTGTAACGTTGCTTCATTGATTCCTATCTCTGTATATATATGTCTTAATCATCTATTTATTTAATTATTATTTTTAACAGTGTATTTAGTCAATTATTTTATTCTGCATAAATAAGAAATCAAATGCTATACTATTATATAATGTCCTAAACTATATATCTATATATCAGAGCGATTATGTTGGGGTAAAAATTGTGAAAAAGTACAGCCGCGTAATATTATTTAAGAGAGAGATTCGACTAAGTTATTAATTAAATTAATAGCATTAAATGAAAGAGCCGTTGACTAACATATAGATAATTAATTAAGTGTAATTTGTAACGAGCATCCCCATGTATTAAATTAAGTAAGTATTTATTGTTGTTTAGTCGTAAGAATTAAATGATACAATTAATTATTAATGGGTAATCACAGCCGAAGCAGATTCTATTAATTCCCCTAACAGAGTTGTCACATGACGCAATTATATACTTATATTTTTTTATATTAATTAATTAAACAATGCTTTAATTAATTACACGAATGCTTTCTTAATTCTGTACACTACACAACTCATGTGTTAGTCTATAATGGCACATCAAATATACGAGTTCATCCGTATTTTTTAATTATATATAAAAAAGTAATTTATTAAAGTATACACTTTCTATTATCAAAAATAAGCATGAAATGTGAACTACATGGTTGGAGTTGGACCGACTTAGCTGGTGGTTAAGGTTCTATTCTATATAAAAAAAGTATAATCATGCTGAAAAATGCATTATAATACTAAAAAAAAGTATTGGTTAGTCCATTTCTCAAGAACCTAAGTCATTATTAATGCATAATTCACACAGAGACCAATGCCCCAATTTTATTTTATTTTAGAGAGTAATTTAATTAAGTTATATATTTATATATACAGAAAATTTAATTTAATCGAAGGTAATATTTGAAAGGCAACCTATATATCAATCAAGTCAAAATTCTTAACTCGAAATAAATGCTTCAAATATTACATTTATTTTTTTCGGGAAGAACAATATTTTCTTTTTATTGAATCGATTTAAGGATTGTTATAAGAAAATGATTTTTTTTTTAATATGTTGATTTGATCGATTAAATTGGTTGTTCGACCGACTTAAATAATTTTGTCAGATTAATAACTATAAGAACAAAATGTTATTAAGAACGCAACTGCATGCCGTTTCCATGAGACAAAAACGGCGCGTAGTTCAACCAGTTTCTGTTGTTAAGATCAACGGTGGGAGTCTTCTCCAATAGATATAGTAAACCGGTGAAAGAATGAATACGCCGATTTCATTATCGGCGGTGCGTGGGCGCCTACTACCGTCGTCAGAGAAGGAGAAAACAGAAGAGGAGGCGGGAACATTGGAATCGAGTCTTCTCCACCTGATCGATGACAATCGGCGATCATCTTTACAGCTCCGTGAACAGACCGGTTTGTAATTGAGCATTATTCCTTTAACTTTCCGATAATTTTGGAAAACTGCAAAGTGAAATTTGATCTAGAAACATGGAACAGAGAGAGCGAGGAAGGAGGCGATCACATACGCAGGGAGAACAGCGGATTTGCTTGTGAAGGCGGTGAACGGAGGAGTGGAGGAGTGTTTCGTCAACGAGAAACGGATTGAGGCGGAGATAAGAACACTTGCGGCTACGGTTGCACGATTCGGCAAGCAGACGGATCAATGGTTGGCTGCTACTCACGCCGTTAACACCGCCGTTAAGGTTTTTTCATCTACACTAATTACTTTGAAAACAATTTCGTTCACTCTTCTTAGGGTTTGTGTTCATGGTGAATTTGATAGGAAATAGGAGATTTTGAGAATTGGATGAAGACGATGGAATTTGATTGCAAGAAAATCACGACCGCCATTCGCAACATTCACCAATAATCTACATTCATTAACAAGAACACAGACCTGTTCTTGACCGACTTGGGTTTAAAGGAAACAAATTTGTAGGTTGACAAAATTCCAAAAATCCTGAAACGAATACAAACTCGGGGTTTCGTTATTATGGCCACTGTGTGAATATCTCTTAGAATACAAAGCTATCTTCCTCTGCAGCGGAAGAGAATTGCTCAGTTTCCATCTCACGGAGAAGAGCTGCGGTAGAATCATCTATGCCTAAAAGATATTGTAGCCGGGAGACTTTTTCCGGTGAAGGTGAGGGATCAGTACTCTTCACATATATAGCAAACAGGTCCGAGAGTTCCTCCGGGACATCCCATGACAGTGGCTCAGCTGCGACAGCTTTGTCACATGCAAGCAAATCATTCAGCGACGAGACCTGAAATTGAGACAAGAGATTAATGGTTACTGAAAGCATCGTAAAGCTTAGGATGTAGATCTAGATGTGTTGAAGCATACCACTCCTTTAGTGTTTTTCTGCCTGAGTAATGCCACGGATTGGATCAATGAGTTTGATAATCTACTTGAAGCAAGATCATGAACAACTGCTTTTGCCTTGTTCAAATCGATACTGAGATCTTCTGGGATTTTCTCATAAACTTCAGTCTCGTCGAATTCACCAGTTCCTGATGAGAATATGTCAGCCACTGTCTTCTTAAACAAATTCTCTCGCAAACGCAAAGCGATCATAGTGTCTAGATTGACGTTGGCTTCCTTGAGCTCCCGTATCTGCTTTATGTTCAGTCTTCCTTGGTTAACAGCAGTTTCAATCGCTGCTGACATTTTTGTGGTCGTTATATTCTTTATCACTTTGTCGGCCTGTTGCTGAGGTAACCCAACTTGTTTTTGTAACTCATTTAACTGCTCTACTCGAGCTTTAGTTAGTTGCCCATCAGCCAAAATCACTTCAGCTTGTTGCCTGAACGCTTGCTCGGCTAAACCTACGTGAATGTTGACTATTTCCTTTGAAGTCAATCCAAGAACCCCTCCTAGCTGATTCAGAAGCAAATACTCTGAGTCATCTCTCTTCGTTGTAATCTGGGCACCAAATGGGATTCTCGTAACCTCTCCTGTTAGACAGTAGAGTAAGTATGTTTTGTAGAGATCAATCCTGTCTCTGTCAGGAAGGTCATCTTTGAGAGTTATTTCTGTTTGGCCAGGCTTTCCCATTTTCTCAGCGACTTCGTTGTCGGGTTTTTTCGTCTTTTTAAGTGATTCAAGAGATTCCCATTCATCCTCTTCGTATTCATCTTCAGGAGCTTGTTCTTTACTCTGAATAGGCTCCTCGGGTACTTTATCAGATGATTCTCCTTTGATGTCAGCTATCAGTTCAGTTACGACCAGTGTGTTGAAAGCGATCATCTTTTTCAGTTCTTTAGCTGACTCAGTACGGTTCTCTGCTGCCCTAGCTCGTCTGATGTAGTTTGTGAAGACCCTACGCACCTGTATATATGAAGGTCTTATATTTCACGTGCTGCAACGAGCTTTCAGATACATACTAATTCTATCGAACAAAGAGAAATAGAGAGTGTGTGATACTCACAGCTTTGCTAGCAATAGACATAGCGGTCTCTCTAGACAACCGCAGACCGTGAGCGGCCTTTCTTACAGATTTGCGAGTTTCAGCATCATAACCATCAACCCCAGAAGAGATTGCTTCTTTCACAGCCTGAAAAAGAAATACAAGGATAAGCATCCCTGGAAAAACTTGTCTGTAATCAAAGGCAGTCGGTTCAATATGTGGTCAAACCGAAATCAAAGAAGACATATTGACAAAGGCAGAAACATGAAATTAGTTCTCTGGAAGACATCATTGAAAGCGAAGCCATGAGGAAGATGAAAAACGGTAACATAAAGACTGAGATCAAAACGCTGAAGCACCTTTTCAAATATGGTTCCGCAAATTTCTGCATGAGCTGTCTCAACAGTTTGCTGGGGAATACAGAGCATCACTCTCAACCTTAATAAAGCAGCAACGTCGGTTTCACTTAGTTCTCCATCAGCAACACAGTTTTGTAGCTTCTGCCGGTAGATCTCTGCAGAATAGAAGGAATGTTAAACGACCAGGGAAATGGCGAATTCCGATAAACTTTAACTTAGTAAAACAATCAGGATGTAGAACACCAGAAAGAGCCTGAGTAGTTGGAACAAACAGGATTCAGAAGAACCTCGATCACATCCTTAATCTTAGCTTGAAGGGAAAGCCAACCGATAGCATGGTTTAACTTTAACCCTAATTGCAAAATAGTTCTAGTCCTTGCTAGGTCAACCCAATCACTATAAGGTCATGGTAAAATTTGCCCTCGAAAGCTAGATTCTAAGAGGCTAACCAATGGGTCACCGATCAATCCTACCTTTGGGGGTTGTAAGATCAGAACAGTGTAAATATTCAAAACTGAATAACTCATGCAACATCAGAGCATAAAACATATTTCTGGGCATACCTTCATGGATTGCGCTTGCTTTCACTGCATCGAAGTGCAACTCTTCACATAGCTTCTGGAGGTATTTTGCTTTACTGTCCTGCGCTTCAAGGTCACCACTAGAGACAGCATGAGAAAGTCTTTTACGGTACACCTTGGAAGTAACTTCAACACTTATAGCTTCTGCTTCTCGTTTTCCCAATCCAAATAAATTTCTCAATTGACTTAACGCAACGAGCTGCCATTCAGCAGAAGTATGATCAGAAATGATACAAAATGTGGAATATGTTAGCTATGAACAACAACAAAGGTATTAAGTTATATGAAAGTGATAAGACTTCACCTTACTTTCTTCCATGCGGCCATCAGATAAAGCATCTGTAACATATGCTCTATACAGCAGCTTTAGATCATTCATTCTCGTGTCCACATCGAATTCACCACCTAAGCCACGAAAATTTAATTTTTTTTTAAAACATTGAATTGTTAGTCATAAGAAGGACAACACCAAAAAAACATCTTCACCTATCAAAGAAACAGGGCCAACTCCACGCGCAAATTGATCTGCATTTGGATGGCTTTTGAAAGAAACTAGCAGATTGTTAAACTCCAGCATTTTGTCAAGCTCCTCTACAACAGGTGCCACGCTCTTCCTGCATAAACTCAGGCCAGTAAGCTAACACGCTAAACTAATGTAATTTTTCTTTGATACTATAAACTCAGACTTGTGGCTAAACAGATAAAATCATATGAACAGTTAAAGCCTGAGACTAAGGTCACTACTAAAGGCTAAAAAATGTATGTGTAAACCAAATTAGTTATGATTTTTTTTTCATAATTCGATGTATAAAACTATGAAAGTAAAAGCAATAGAATATAATCCATACACTCGTGTGCGGGATTTTAGTATGGTGAGTGCTGCTGATATGTTTCCTTCAACTACTTTTCTAGTATGTTCTCTAAACAGGTCTTCAGCAAGCTGCAAGATAAAATGAACTGATGAACTTGATCATAGAGAGGAAAGTCGCTGTGAGAAAGTACTAAAGTACCTCATCTGAGAGTTTGAACGATAATTGTGATTCTCTTAGGGTCACAAGCTTTTCCGCATCAATATCTGCCAGACAATGTATAAACATAACCATGTAAGTTTCTCTATGCAATAAGTGAGCTATCTCAATTACCAAGCATAAATGAGAAAAAGAAGAACCTAACGAAATGATAGAAACTCGATACTATCATGAATCATGTTACCTTTACCGACAATTTTCAACCTGTCAGCATACAGCTGCTTAGCATTTTCACGAATAGCAATCTCAACCTACACATAAGATCAAGAACTTCAGATTATCAGGTAGGAATCAATTATCAAAATGCAGCAACAAATACAGAAACAAGACACGTTAAGCCTAAGCTTGAAATAAACTGGTTATGTCTACCTGAGAATCAGTGACCTTCAATACACGCTTCCAAGGCAAAAGGAAGGATGCTGCATCTCCAAAAACGAGAGCTGAAACATACACAAGCTTCATAAATGCCTGCACAGGAAGCACATCAATCGTGATCACACTACTGCTCTATTTTCGAATCAGCCCTAAACATAGACCCGAAAATCGCCACAGCCGACTCACCCGACGCTGTTCTGCATTACCATCACGTTCCCCTGTCTCAAGCCGTTGCCTAGAAATCCTCCTACCGATCTAAATCAAAACCAAGAACAAGGCCACTCAGCATTGAAATTGCATTTCAAACAATTGCAAAAATCAGTAGAATTCAAACGGAGGAATTTGAAAATACCTCCATATGCATGGCTGCTGCATCAGGATCGTCTATCCCCAGAGCACTTTTGAACTTAACTATCTTCTCCACTTCATCCCCTTTAAGGTGTCCTTCAGTAGGAAGTACAGAAGTTACATACCTAATCACAATATCAGTCACAAAGATTAACTAAAGAATTCTCTGCACACGACGGGGATTAGAGGATCTCATCGGCAATATATATCACGAATTAATTGGGTTCTGAACTGAACTCACCGGCAATATATATCACGAATCTCAGCTTGGAATGCCTCGTCCTGTTTATTCACACCATACCTGCGAAATTTCAAAAGCGATGTTACGGCAACTGTGGGAATATGTAACAACCAAATGACAATCGAAGCAGTCACTAACTTATCCGCTATTCTGTCGATATCCTCCTTAGTCACAGAGCCAGGATCTTCGAAATCGGTAACATAGTTGTGCAAACTGATGGCCGCCACCTCCGGCACTGCAGAGTTAAGAGCATAGACAACAGCTCCACCAGCGGCTCCAGCAACAGCGGCCCCACCCACAGCAATAGTCCTGGAGCCACCAAACCGGAGCCCAATTCCATAACCAGCAGCTAGAGCTCCAGCTAAAACAACAGCAGAAGTTGCCAGGCGTACTGGCGGCGCCATACTCTCAACCACCGCTTGCAATCCAGTGAGCTCCTTCTTGTTTCTGAGTACATCAGGATTCTTCTTCTGAGTAGATACCGCTGATTGGTCGGAGGAAGATACGGAGCAACGAGGGAACGAAACTCGATAACGACGTTGCGCCGGATAATAACTGTATGAAAAACGGAGAGGAGATGGGGTAAGGAAGTTAGATAAGAGAGGAGGTCGCGGAGATGGGGCGTTAATGGAGGTGAGGAGAGAGGGATTCATGATTCCCTCAGCGCCAATTGCAGAGCTCGTAGGGTTTAACGACCGGAAGAGGGAAGAGGATAGAAAGTTGAAAAACACAGAAGAAATGGGATAATAGATAGGAGTAAAGGGCGAAACAAACAACATTAGAACACCTTCCCGAGGGTTGTGATGTTTTCATTAAATATTTAAAAACTACGCGTAGTTTAACTAATCGAAAAACGGCACCCACTTTAAGAAGAAAACGCCGGAGGTTTAGCTTTAACGTGCGGACTGATTTACGCTCCAGTTTCCATGGCCGTCTCGTTTCTACGATTTCCAGTTCCTCCTCCGGTCCTTTGGTACCCGACCCGGTTATTCAGATTCTATGTTCGGATATCGCCGGCGATAACACGCTGCTCTTATTCCGCCGCGTTTCAGCAGTCTACTACTCTCCCGCCGTCTACTTTGGATAACCCCGATCAGTTTCTCATCGATAAATGGGAGTCATATCGGAAAAAGAAGGTCGTCCTGCGGGTTGGGTACGTGGGTACCGATTACAGAGGTTTGATTTCAGCTTCCTATTTCTCGATTGATTTTGTGTAGCGCTTCTTCTGTATCCCGTTTGTGATGTTGTTTCCATTTCAGGGTTGCAGATTCAAAGAGACGAACATGCTCTAACAAGTAATTTTCAGTCCTCTCTAACTTTCACTTGGCTCTTTGTTCCGTCCTAAAGTTAGAATTTATCCAAGAAATTTCAGTCTTCAATCTTCAATTAGTTCCTATAAAATCCAATCTCATGCTTCTCAAGACTCTCGACTTTGAAAAATGTCTAAGATTATGTTTCTCTGGTCACTTACTCAACTAATTTGAAATGCAGCTGTTGAGAATGAGCTGGAGGTTGCTATATACAAAGCAGGTGGGATACGAGACAGTAACTTTGGTGATATTCACAAAATTGCTTGGGCTAGAAGTAGCCGAACTGATAAAGGAGTATGCTGTTTCTCCCTTGAACACCTCATTATCCTCTTCTATGTCTTTAATTGACGTTTTTCTGATTTTCTTTTAGGTTCATTCTCTGGCAACGACAATATCACTGAAAATGGAGATCCCTCAAACAGCTTGGAAAGATGATCCTCACGGCACTGTTCTTGCTAAATGCATTAGCAAACATCTTCCGGAGAATATCAGAGTGTTCAGCGTTTTACCGTCAAATAAGTGAGTGAGAACCTTATCAGATATTTTGCAATCAAGTGTGACCTCAAAGTCTTATGATATTATATAATGTTCATAATCAATCCATAAGTAGTATAAGTTCCTGGCTTATGCTTGACACTTTTTTTATAGCTTATCTGTTTCTTTGTTAAAAGCTCTGGGTTTTGGCAGGCGATTTGATCCACGTAGGGAGTGTACACTTCGGAGATATTCTTACCTTCTTCCTGTTGATATTATTGGAATCAATAATAATTTTACCTCTGATGAGATCGACTCTCACATTTCAGAGTTTAATGAAATTTTGAAAGAATTTGAGGTGAGAGCTTGCATTGTTTCTTTTGGTTCTAGAGACTTAAAGATTGTTATGGTTTTTCTTAATTGGCACTGGTTTTTCTTGTAGGGTGAATATCCTTTCCATAACTACACACAGCGGTCTAAGTACAGAAGAAATGTTCAATCAAAGATATCCCATAGAAACGGACGCCCCCCAAAGAAACCAAAACCCTTTAAAGCAAAAGAATCAGAGTCGACAGAGGCTGGAAACGAAGAAACGTGTAGAGAAATTGATGATGGAGAGGAAGAAAGATGTTCATCAAGCTTCGAATCTGATGAACATCTTCCTGAGACTGATAATTCCGATGTGAAAACCTGTGATGATCAAAGGCCAAATATTGTTATACGTGCAAGATGGCTCTATGAACCGGACGAAGCAGATAAGCTGAGTGCATCACATTTCAGAAAAATATTCAGATGCAGTTGCGGAAAGCTGGAGAAGTCACTTGGATTCAACTTTGTAGAGATCTCCATCTGGGGTGAATCATTCATGTTACATCAGGTAAACATAAAATGCTGTTTCTACTTTCTACAAAATAAAACTGAAATAAATAATATAAACCAATGTATCTACATATCAAGAACTTGAGTACACTTTATGTAGATAAGGAAGATGGTTGGGACAGCTGTGGCTGTGAAGAGAAAGCTGCTTCCAAGAGACATCATAAGCCTATCATTAAACAAGTTCACAAGAATTGTTCTGCCTCTAGCTCCATCAGAAGTATTGATCCTAAGAGGAAACAGTTTCGAGGTACCTAAACTGCCTATAAATATCCTAAGTCCAGAGATGACAGCAGCAATGGGTGAATCAGAAGAGGTGGAGAAAGCAGTGGAAGAGTTTTACAGAGTGGTGATGGTTCCACAAGTGACAAGATTCTTGGACTCAGACAAATCTCCATGGAAAGAATGGATAGAACATCTGGAAAGAAACGATGGCTTATCAGATGAGCAACTTGAAGATGTAAGAAGAGGTTGGAAAGAGTGGAAAGCTAAGCCACGGATCATGAAAAAGACTGAAGTTGAAGAAGCTCTTCAAGCTTCATGATTGTTACAAGAATGGAGTCACTCTGACGTCAGACATGCGTCAGATTTGGGATCTGCTTTTGTTCCGGAAAATATCAAAATCACAATCAATTAGGTAAGGAAATGCAAACAATGATTTAATGTCATTTTTTGTTTCACTCAATCACACTCTTTACTTTGACTAATCTTTTGACAATGCAAGAAAGTCTTCATCTGAAGTTTTCTTTGTCGTTTATCATTAAAATCAAATCTTCTATTAACTTTTTGAAAGAATTTACAATACTGTTTAAATAAATTCAATTAAATATACATTAGTTTTAATTAGCCTTAATCCAGCTACGGATCTGAGCATCTACAAAGTCTCCCATGTAATTATAAGTAGTCTCTGATGGGTGAATAGAGTCCCAAAACATAAACTCCGAATGATTCTTACACGTTGGTGTCAACACATTGCACATAAAGGTTGTTTCTAAGTGTCCTGTTCCACAACACCCTTTCTTTGTCTCTTTAAAACCATATTTTTCAGGGTTTTGGATCATATCCATCATAGGGTCGTATACATTACAGTAAAGAAACCTGCTCCCTGGAAGAGAAGCTTCAATCTTTGGCAATTCCTTTTGAAGTTTCTCATTGTACAAAACTGAATCTTTATTCTCATTTTCCAAACAAACTCTGAAAATGTTTCTAAAATTAGTTGTCATTTGCACCGGTAAACATCCCATTGGTGGTAATCCCCCAACCATTATGTTTCTGCAACCTAAACTATAAAGCTCCTGCACACATATATACATTAATTATGAGAATTCAAAACCGAGCCGAAAAAATCGGGCATAAAAACCGGAACTGAAAAACCGAGCCGAAAAAAATCCGAACCTAACCGGAACCGGCATAAAGTATTTATTGGATATTAAACTCGGGATCCATGAATATCAGGTAATACCCGGAACGAAAGTAATCATACTTTTTTTTAAGACACTTTTTTGGTTTTTCGAGTATTTTTTCTGTTTTTCGTGTATTTTTTTGGTTTTTCGAGTATTTTTTAGTTTTTCGGGTATTTTCTTCTTATCAAGTATCCGAACCCAAATCCGAACCAGAACCGAACTGAAATTTTCAAATAACCGAACGGATCCTATAATCAAGGAACCGAAGAACCGAACGTACCGGACCGAAACCGAACGGGTACCCGAATGCCTAGCCCTAAGTCAGATAATGTTTTGAGATGTTACCTTAACGAAATTGTTCATTTTCTTGAGCACAAAGTCTTGATAATCAGAGATGAAAGGAAACAGGAGACGTCTTGCAGGTGTCATATCGTAGAAATTGAAGATAAAGTCGTTAGGACCTGCACTGATCACTACTAAAGCGTTGTTTATAATCTCCATAGCTTTCTTCTCTCCTACGATATTCTTGAGCCGAGCAATGTACTTCTTGAACATGTTTGGTTGTTGTGAAACAGGGATTGCTAAGCTTGACGATGAAGTACGATCATCGTAGCCTGCACCGGCTGATGCAAAGCAGACTCCGGTGATAATGTCTTGATCGGAGATGTTTGGTTGTAGAAAAGGAGGAACAAATTCTTTGATTTTGAGTTTTGAAGCTAAGACATCGGAGATGAGTTTACCGTTGGAGAATCTTCCGTTAGCTTTGTGAGAATGAAGATCAACGCCGTAAGGGATATGGTTAGCTTTGAAGATGGATGGTAGATTGTAGTTGTTGTTGCCTGTGTCAGCGGTTGAATCGCCGAAGATTAGAATCGCTGGAAATAGCGGTTTGTTTTCTGCGTTTGCGTTCGCGTTGTGAAATGTGAGTAGTGTTGTAATGAAGAGAGTCAAGACTATTGGTTTGAATGTTGACATTTGACCGTTGGAGTTATTTTTTTTGAATTTTTTTTATTATTTGTGATTTTTGAAATATGTTGAGGATGGATTTATAAACAGGGTTAAAAACGGTGAGTTTCTGTTGGACCTTGTTGGTTTTTTTTTGGTTATTAATAGGAGTTTTGGATATTGTTATCTAATTACAAAAATGGTCAAAATTGAAATTTAATTGTAACTAATATGGTCAATAAAATTATAGTTTTACTGGTCGTTTGAAGATAAAAATAGCTTAATTAACGTCTAAGCAAATTGAAAAAACAAAAGAACAAAAAGAAATATATCCGTTAATTATCTTTTATCTTCTTTTTTGGTTGGATGACACATCACCAATTGTTGAGTTGTTGCAGTATCATAAATGTTATGCTATGGTACGATTAATTAGTTTGTTAATTGCAATTAATGTTACTTAATTATGAATAATGCGCTAAATGTATAATATAATAATTTAATTTCTATATGTATTTAATTGGTATACGACCGACTATTATTGACATTGTAACTAGGGATCCCTTGTTAATTTAATTTTGCTAAAAATGTGACCGTTAGTTAATTGGACGGTTCTCCTCACTTACGAGTAACCACGTGCGGTGTCATTTATTAGAAGTTGTTTCCGTGGACTTAACCATTGTTATTGTCCACACGATTAACACAATCATGTAGTAGTAAGTTTTAAATCTCCTATTTATTAAAACATTATATATTTAGTTATTTCGCCATCAGCTCGTGTTTTATTTTTTGTTTTGATAATTTTGTCTTCAAATACTATATAAAAAATATACAACACGAGAAATTGTGAAAGCTATAATTACATATAAAATATTTTTATTAAAAATACACAAAAATCGTCACATGCAATTCGATTGATATAATATGGTGATTTATTAACCCTAAAATATTCCAGTTAACATATAAAATTTAAACACGCTGATTTTCATGTAAAAAGAATCTTTGAAATATATATGACTAATTTTGAAAATCAATCTTTTTATTTATTTATTTTAATTAGTATTAATTTCTTGGAATTGAAGAAGATATCTCTAACTATGACAGGCAAACTAATCCTAGTTGAATAACACAATTTAATTATAATAGTTTTATTAGACAGTGAAATGTGACATATGTCCAAAAATAATGAATTAGAAAGATTTACATGTAAGTAGGTATGAAGCTCAAATTCTTAAATTCTGCGTAATTCTTGCATGTCTTCATATGGACCATATATATTGATTTCAGGCCATATTTTGTGGGTGTCAACGTTCACGTCGTCTCTCTCCCATTATGTATTTATAAACTAAAGTTTATTAATCACTTTTAGTAAAATATTTATAGACTTATGTATATTACAAATAATTTCATTCCGGCCAGAATATAATAAAGTGAATATATCATTTCTTGGTTCACACCCCATAATTAATATCATTTAAATAATAGCCGCATGATCAATTTCTTGGACCCACGTTCGAACCAACAGAATATTATGTTGGTATATATTAATTGATCACTCCTCTCCAATTTCGTCAAGTTATATTTAATTCTATTTCCCACTTATATTCAAACAGCAACAAAAACTGTTTTCCAATTTTCAACATTTCATAAATGATCTTTACTGATTCAGGCAAAAGTTAATTTTGTTCTTAAAATTTATATAAAAAATGAATAAAAATAAACTAACCGCCTTCAATAGAATTTGTCGAGATAACATTTTTTTTTTAGTTTTTATAATGGTACGTATAACATTAAATGGTAATTATACAAAAAAAAACTTTATAAAAAGTCGATTTATAATACATTATATATTCTGTGTGTATATACACATGTAACACATATCTACCTCGTATACAAGAAAAACACCTTCAGGTGTCGGTTAATCTTAAACCGGGTTTACTCCGGTTCAATTTAAAACGCAATTATTAAGAAAACGCTGCGTTTTCTTCTCAAAATTGTGCCTTTTTTTTCTAAGGCTTATACGAGTAAAACTTGCGGTTGCGTAGATACAAAACGGCGGCTAAAAGAGCGGCTAGAGCTGAAAGCAAAGCCCAAACAACTAAAGTAGTTTGAAAGCAATGCATCCCAATACATTTTCCGTCACCGGTGGCTCCTCTCCGGTAAACTTCAGCCGCCAATAACCCAAAAGAAAAGGAGCCGAGAGGGATACTTGCGACAACAATGTTATGATTTACACCGAAATGTTTTGTCCCGAAGAGTTCCGCCGTCATTGTAACGGCGAGTGAGGTTAAAGCTCCGGTGAAGA
>KE153199.1:108298-127369 GCA_000411095.1 Aethionema arabicum
TCCATCTCTTCCCACCTCATTTTTTAAGCTGAATAATTTTTCAAGTGATTCAGTTTTTTCCCACTTGTCCATTTTTTTTCTGCTGGATAATTTTTTCATTTTATTCATCTCAAATGGTGACAAAAATATGGATCACTAAATAACTTCCATTTTCAGCCTTTTTTATCCAGCAAATTGTGCATCCAATTGCACCCTTAGGTTAGTTCCGTTTAGTGATTGGAGCCAGAGAAGAGCCACGAAGCTGATCCACCGGAGAATAGTTGCGGACATGGTGATCGAAAAAATTCAGAGACCAGTACGCCATAAAAGAGTGAAGAGTGAAGAGAAATTCACTCTTTAAATAAGAAAAAACAGAGGACTATCCGAAAATAAAATTTCCTTTTTTTTTGTTTTCCTTTTTTTTTTATAAATAAAATAAACTTACGTTTCTATAGTTATCCAATAAAATAATGTAGGATTTATTTTTAGCTTGATCCGAAAATTTGAATTTCCATAATATTTCGAGCAAGAACAATATTTATTTGTTAAGAATAAAACAAGTCATGCATATCAAAACATAATATAACTACATTAAAAAATAGGCTGAGATTTTTATTTACTTCCTTTTTTTTTCTATATTTACAATCTATTTTATGCAGAGACAAATATTTTGGATACACACTGATACAGATTGCTATATAAAATATGGGATAAACGTGTCCAAAAAAAAGGAAATTTTTTAACTTAATACGATGGTTTAAATTAGCGATTAGACATCAAATTTATAAGACGGTTTAAAATGTCTAAACTTATCTAAAAAAGCACACTTAAATTTATAAGCTAATCCATAGGATTAAAGATTCTTCAAAATTTAAATTATCCCTTCATAAATCCTAATAAATTTAAAAATAGAAAACGTGTCCAGCTTACTTAACCAACTTTCTCCTTTAATTTCAATTAAAATGTTTTAAAATAAAACAAAAAGGATATTTTAATTCGGAGATGTTTTTTAGGAAAAGAAATAAAAAATCGTAGAAATTTTACAGATTTAAATAATTTAATTTTTTATTGGTGAATTGTATTTTAGAGCTCAATAAGCCCATTAGCCCATCGGTATCATTGATTTATATACACGCGGCCTCGTTTCCAGATTGAAAAAAGCGTAAGCGGTTCGAAGTTTCTCTCCTTCTGACTATCCCCGGAGAGATCGCTTAAACCCTAGAATTGGCGGGATAAATTTCAGACACGCAAGGTAACTAAGAAATCCTCGTAATGCAAATTCTGTGAGATTTTTGCTTCGTCTCGAACTTATGGTGAATAAATTTTGGTTCGTTGTTTTTCTTTCCGTTTAAAAGTGAGCAGAGAGCGGAGATTTTGAATAAGTAGCCATGGATGAGAAGGGGGCAAGCTCTTCGACTCAAAATGCGTGCGGCGAGAAGCCTGTAATTGTTAGGGTTAAGCGTAAAGTGAGACAGTATCCGCTCGATGCTTTCTGTAATCTATCTTTCTCTCTCACTCCGTGTTCTATGCAGTTCCTTTTTCAGTAGAATTCCATTGAATTTCTGTCTCTATCTATCGTTTGGAACGGGGAAAACTGAAATGGTCATGGCATTCAGGGTTGGAGATTAATGAAAGACCATTCAAGCGGCCACTTCTGGATTTTGGGAATTTGTCGATTTCCGATTCAAACGAGAAAGGTAATTTATTTTTATCTCTGGTTTTTGTGCTTCTGTGATGAATTAGTGCGTCTCTTTCCTTCGGATTCGGTGAAACTTACATTATTCTTCATTGGTATATATGTTCTTCTGTAGCAGAAGACTTGAAACCTAAGAAGGTGTTAGTGCGGCATGTTGAGACTGTCACGAACTCTGAAACCACAATTGACATTCTCCACTCTTTCTTTGTAAGTGATTTTTTAGTATGACTACTTGCACGCCTTTTGTCGCTTTTTATGTTCTGAGATTCGTCGTTGTGTTGTGCAGGAATCTGTTCCTAGTGACCACAGTGGTAGTAAAGAAAAAATTGAGGAGCGGAAAATGGCTTTCAAGAAAGACGATGTATATTGTAACATTTTGTTCACTCCTGATTCTAGATTCTCTATAACTTGACATCGTTTAAATTCTTTACTTTTGGTCTGCAGAAAAAGGAACAGCGGCTGACCAAAGCGGTGCAACAGCAACAGGTATGTGGCTGAACATTTGTTTTGTCTACAAGTTCTCGCTCTTAGAATAAAATCTACACCACTTTTCGAAGCTAACTTGCGACTTGTCTAATCAACTAATCAAAAGTTCTTTATTTGTAAGATTGCAGCAGAGAATGCTAGGTTTGAGCAAATATGGCGTAGTAGGAAGGGAGAGAAAGAGGGAGTTCATGATAAAGCATTTCATGAAAGGTGTCATTTCTATGATGTAATTCGAGTTGACGCTGAAGAAAGTCCAGGCAATGCACCAGAGTAAGTTATCTAGAGTCTGCATTTGTACTATGGTCGAAGAAAACATTACTCAAGATGCACTTCCTCTCTTCTTTAGGTGTACATCTTTGGAAGACCAAAAACTACTGGCTGGTTACTTGGATCTCCTAAGAGAGTGTATTCCCACAGCAGCTAAAGAGATTGAAGACGATATTCATGCCAGCCATACTGAAGAGTTTGTCTATGATTATTATGCTGTGAACAACGAAGACATAAGTGAAGATGCGTCCAAGAACCATTTTCCTCTGTACGTTTCTATGCCCCTCAAGTATTAGTATTTGTCTCTTGTGTCACCTGTTAATTGGTTTTTTTTTTTCCAGTGTCCAAGTTGAGGAGGAAGACTTCTATGATGGACCTGATGAATCCGAATACGAGACTGATGATTCAAACGGTACCCTCAGTAGACTGATGATACGAGTTTTGCTTTTGTATTACTTTTGCTTTCGTAACACTTTGCATTTCCTGTTCAGTGTAGTTCTTAGGCAGCATTGTTTTCATTTCTTGATGAATTATGATTGATATGATACATGGTCTAACGTCAAACTCTCGAATCTAACTAATATTAACTATATTTTTGGGCATCAGCGGAAGATAATCCAAGGAACGATTACCCAGAAGAGGAGATATCTGATGAGGAAGAAGAAGAGGAAGAAGATGAAGAAGGTAGTGAGGAAGAAGAAAAAGAGGAGGACGAAGAAGAAGCCATGAATGAATCTTCAGATGAGAACACTTCAGGGCCAAAGATCAAAAGTAGAGCCATTGAAGACGATGACTTTGATGATTATGAAGAGGATGCGGATAGTTGCCAGGAGAGCGGCGAGGAGTTTGAGAACCGCAAGTGGTCTTACCGGTGAGTTTAACTTCGGATTCTAACTACTTATCAGCTTCTGTTGCCTACTGATCATAGCTAAAGCCTAAAACTATATGACCATCTTTGGATTCCCTTTGTTATGTAAATCAGTAAATGAGTTACAAGTTCGCATGATTTCATATTTCATCGTTATATGGGCTTTTACATCATCAAGGCCACAATAAGGCCCATAATATCGAGTATGGATTTAGTAAAATAATTGTTTTTTTTTCTGGGAAAATTAAAAAAGGTGACGAGTGAAAATTCGGCGGAGAAATTTGGGTGAACCTTGTCAACGACAATTTTGGCGTTGAAGAACAGCAACTTGCTTCCTTATTCTTCTTTCTTCGGGTCTAACTGTCAACAAGATGATGTAAATGGCGGATTCGGAGAATACCTTTCGCCCTAATCCCGAAGATCTCCAGCGAATACCAGTCGACCTCTTCGCCTCCAAGAAGTTTGCCGGTCTTTTAGCCGGTGATCTCGGATTTGCTGATTCCTCCGATCAACTCGTCTTCATCCTCCGTAAATCTTCTTCCTCGGTGAAATTCCTCCTTGATTCATCAGGAATTCCTCTTTTCTCCATCTCGCGTCTCCACGTAAGCCTCTCTCCTACGCGCTATTATTCTGTGATGGGATCCGAATTTCACCGACTTTGCTTTCTTCTATTATAGTTACTCACTAAGCTGCTAGCTTAGCGTCTATGAAGTTTCTGTTGAGGTCTCATTCGGGAATTTGCATTCAGTGTATCTCGTGACATCGTCGATTTGAGAATTTCATGTTGTATATATGATTATGAAGAATTATGTCCATATATTGTTGAAGACTTGAGAGTTTCATTATCAGTAGTTACCCATTCCTTCGAATATTTTTATAGCTCTGCATCTCTAGCTTTAGTTAGTTTTGATGTTTGCAAACAAACTCTACTCTTTAATTGGGATATATCAACATAGACTTCTCTGTATGTGATGGAATTGTAGAGTGGAATTTGGGAAGTATATAAAGGAGATTTCGAAAAGCGGAAGGAGCTGGTCCTAACAGTGAAGCGGACATCAAACAGATTCACCAAAACAGAGTTAGAGGTCTCTTTCACCGGAGAATCAAATAATCTTCTCCTCAAAGGTTGCCCTTTCCAGAAATCCTGCACAATTTACAATCAAGATTCCATTGTTGCACAGGTAAAAAACCTCTCTTCTCACTACATCAGATATCTCAACTTAAATACCATAAGCTAGAGCATTTGAGTAGCTGCACGGCTTGATTTCATTTGGTTTCATGCTTCCTGACGGAAAATATGAGGCGTAGCCATAGTTAAACCAGTTCATTTGAAATGGGACCAATTGATTTGTAGTATTTGTTGGATTCTGAAAATTTTGAATATGAAAATTGTTTATTGGTTTGAACTTTTTTCATTTACTATGGATGCAGACGAGTCTGATGTACAAGCTGAAGCAGATATACGTAGGGAGAAGCAAATTCCGGCTAACTATATATCCAGGCTCCATGGATCATGCTCTTATAGTCGCTATGGTCGCTGTGTTTCTGCAAGGAAGAAAGTGAAAAATATTCTTCAATCTCTGTAAAGGAAATATATTCTAATTCGGCTCTTTCAACCACGTGAAATGTAGATACGAGAAGATTCTTCCATTTTCTCAATTTTATGATCTGCCATGAGATGAAATGATGTTTTAGGAAATGAATCCTATCATTTTTTATGTAATAATAAAATCATTGTGACTTGATACCGTGACAGGTTGGGCTCAGACAAATAAAAATGTTGGATAGCGAACAACAAATGAAACGGCGTCGTTTTGTTAGTTTAAAAATAAGAAAGACGGCATTTTTATTTTTCTTTTCTCAGTCTCTCTCAAATCGCGGTCTCCATTAGGGCTCGCTCCAAAATTTTCGAGCTCGTGTCGTCGTCGTCGTCTTTGTTGAACTCAGTCGACAATGTTAACGGCGGATATTCCACCGAATCAATCAATCTACATCAAAAACCTAAATGAGAAAATCAAGAAAGAGGGTAACGTCTTTTCTCTCGATGTGGTTCCCCAGTTTTCATACATCCTTGAGTTACATGTAGCTGGACCAATGATCTTCTTTTAGATTTTGTTTTTCTGGCTTACTACCGCTGCTACAGTGCTTAATGCTTTTCGAGGAGATGCTTGCTTGAGTTTGTTTGGTTTTAGCTGGTATAGAGTGTTCGACTCTAACTTTTAGGGTTTCAGAATCGTTTTGAATCTTAATTAGCTGAGTTTTTTATGCTTTGCCTGGTGGACTCCGTGATGATAAGGTTACAAGGAAGATTTATCTTGATGTTGTCATTGTTGTAAGCGAGAAGTTGTGTTGGCTTAGGGGTTTTCTATCTCAAGCGTTTGGCCTGCTTGTTTTGAGATATGTTTGTTGTCTAACAGTACATTTATCTACTTGGGCTTCTTTTTTCCAGAATTGAGGAGATCTCTTTACTGCTTGTTCTCTCATTTTGGGAGGATACTTGATGTGGTCGCTTTGAAGACTCCCAAACTCAGAGGACAAGCATGGGTTGTATTTAGTGAAGTCACAGCTGCCAGTAATGCGGTCCGCCAGATGCAAAAGTTTCCGTTCTACGATAAGCCAATGGTAAGAATCCATCACTTATTTCCACCCACTCTTTTCTTTTGATTATGTCCATTTGTGTATGATTTCCCCAAATATGAACTTCTGTTTGGTTATTAAGAATTCAAACTTAGAAAATCACATTTAAGTATGTTAATTGGAGTTGCCTGAGCTTGCTTGGTATTCTGTGTGCTATAGAACTGGATTGGAGCACTAAAGCATAATTCTTTTGCTTGTCTATGTGATTATGCAAGTGATTAGAAATATTTACAGTGAATATTTGACCATTTCCATTCCCAATCAGTCATTATAAATGCTTAGAGCTGGTTAGATTCTGTTATTATGATTTTTATAAACCTTTTCCATCACATCTCTTCTTGTGTCTGCTGTCCAAAAGTTAGATATGTTTGTCATTCACATTGATTTTATAACTGAATCTTACATCTTTCTAGTGCTGGCAATCAGTGTGAGTTTTTCTTGTGTGATCTTTTGCACGGCAGGTTATACAATATGCAAAGGAAAAATCAGATTATGTAGCTAAAGCCGAAGGAACTTTCGTTCCTAGAGAAAAGAAAAGGAGGCACGAAGAAAAAGGTGCTTAATTTTGTTTTCTACCTTTCAAAGTTTCATGGCTCAGATCATTCTGTCTTTCACTTACATCTAATGTTTACAAACTACATTGTTAACTTTCAGCTGAAAGAAAGCGTGAAGAAACCCAACGACCAAACATGCCTAATAACACAACTTCCCAGAACACAGCTCCTCCTGCGGTAAGTTCTTGTTCATAGTCTTCTAGCTGAATTTCATCGTCTCTGTTACATCCCTTAAGTATTGAAGTATATCTTGATGGTAATTTGAGTTCTGTTTCTGCATCTTAAAGCCTCCGTTCCAGCCCAGCGGGCAAGATTCAATGCCACCAAACAACATACTCTTCGTTCAGAATCTTCCTCATGAGACAACAAGCATGATGCTTCAACTACTTTTCGAACAATACCCTGGATTCAAGGAGATACGAATGATAGAAGCAAAACCAGGAATTGCATTTGTTGAATATGAAGACGATGTTCAGTCTTCAATGGCGTTACAAGCTCTTCAGGGATTCAAGATCACTCCCCAGAATCCAATGATCATAGCTTTCGCCAAGAAATGAGAAAATTAAGTGCCTTTTTGTTTTATCTTTGAGATGATAATACTAAATTACTATGTGTTAACCGGTTAAACCCTAATTTACGGTTTAAGCACTGATCTCCGGTTTGGTTAACGTACTTATCATCTACGATTACAAAAGAATTCTCCAACAACGCGGTTTCACACTTGAAGGGTTTAAATTACCATTGCCTTTAACGACCCATCCAAAAAGAATATAAATATCTCATTGGTCAACCATATTATATAAAAATGAAATGAAATTAAATAAAAATGTAAATTTAATCCAAACAGAAAAAGACAAAAGAGAGAGAAAGAGAAAAACCTTGCTCAATACGCCATCGTCGTCGTCTCTCTTCTCATCTCAAATCCATGTTCAACATCATATCCTCTTTTTCATTTCACAGATCATTTATCTTTTTTTTCTTTGTAAAATCTTTTTTTTAGAATCTAAAACCTTTAAAGTTGTCTCCTTTATTAGAACATGTCGTCGACTACTTTCACGGACCTCCTTGCTTCATCTGGCGTTGACGGTTACGACGATGAAGACGACTTTCAAGCTTCCGGGTCATTTTCTTTGTATCCAGATGGTGAATACCCAGAGAGAACCGGGTCGGGTTTACCTAAGTTCAAGACGGCGCAGCCGCCTCCTCTTCCGATTTCTCAATCTTCACATCTCGCCGCCTCTGATTTCCTTGATTCTCCTCTTCTTCTCAGCTCCTCCCACGTAAAGCTTCGATTTTTTTTGGAATTATTTCATCTATTTATTGCACAAATGAAACATTAAATAAAAATAAAGATTTTTTTTTGTTGTTCTTCCCCTTTTTTTTCGCTGGTCGGAAAGGGTATTACTTAAACTCCATAAAAATCGGAAAATTCCTTTTAAAAAATTACTCTTTGAGCATCACAAACTTCTCGAGTATTCTATCTGTCAAGCTATGATTCATATCAAGCTATCTTATGTAGATTTTCTCTGTTTTGTGTCTATTATATGATTTCCTTGCAGACTTTGATATCTCCAACGACCGGAGCTTATCCATTCCAGGGCTTCAATGGAACAACTCATCATTCAGATTTTCTTTGGCTACAGCAGCATCAAATTCAGCCATCAAACCCATCTGTATGTGTTTCCTAAGCTTTTTTGTTTTGCTTTTTATATCGGAGATGGACACTTGTATTGAATCAAACTTTGTTTCTTGTGTTTTCTTGTCAGATTTTGCAAGAAACATATAGTTTTCAGAATGTTCAGAAACAGGAAGTTTTGGCAACAGAACAGGTTCCAATTTCTTATGAGATTACAGGACAAAACAATCAATTAGATGAGAGACAACGTCAGGGAAGAGTACCATCATATATGGTGAGTAGAAACTCAGATGATGGCTATGGGTGGAGAAAATATGGGCAAAAACAAGTGAAGAAGAGTGAGAACCCAAGGAGTTACTTCAAGTGTACATATCCAAACTGTGTTTCAAAGAAAATAGTTGAAACTGCTTCTGATGGGCAAGTAACTGAGATAATTTACAAAGGAGGACATAACCATCCTAAGCCTGAGTTC
Source organism: Aethionema arabicum (assembly GCA_000411095.1). Lineage (NCBI taxonomy): Eukaryota > Viridiplantae > Streptophyta > Magnoliopsida > Brassicales > Brassicaceae > Aethionema > Aethionema arabicum. Next base: position 116,894 of record KE153199.1, read on the forward strand.
TCCAAGAGACCATCAGCATCATCATCATCATCATCATGTCTAGCTTCAAATGCTAGACGGCTGTTTAATCCTTCTGTTTCTGAAACACATGACCAATCAGAGAATTCTTCAATATCGTTTGATTACAGTGATCTTGAGCAGAGAGGTTTAAAATCAGAAGAGATAGAGGGCGAGGAGGATGAATCTGTCACTAAGAGGTAAATCAAAGATTCTTCTTGGGGTTAAAAGAGAAAATTTAATGACTCTTTTTTAGTTTCTGCAACAGGAAAAGAGAAGCTGAAGATGAAGGAATGTCTGTAGAAGTAAGCAGAGGAGTTAAAGAACCAAGAGTTGTTGTTCAAACAATAAGTGATATTGATGTTCTTATAGATGGGTTTAGATGGAGAAAGTATGGTCAAAAAGTGGTCAAAGGCAATACTAATCCAAGGTTAAAACTCTTATGAGATGTCTCTAGTAAAACTATGATGTTCTTGTTCTTCAATCTTATCTTGTATCCATTGCTAACAGGAGCTATTACAAGTGTACATATCAAGGTTGTGGAGTAAGGAAGCAAGTGGAAAGATCTGCAGACGATGAGAGAGCAGTTCTTACAACTTATGAAGGAAGACACAACCATGATATCCCAACCTCACTTCGCCGCTCATGAAAAACAACAGATTGAGACTTAGTGTCTAGTGAAACTATCTTAGGATTTGTGGGGGAAAAAAACTATCTTTTGTGGATTACTGTTTGTTTATTTGTTTATTTGTATTCTGTAGAGTGGCTAGCAGTAGTTTTTGTGTGTAACTTAAACACTTGAGTCCATTTTAGTCCTTGTGTTTGGTCTTTTGTTTCAACACATTCAAGATTGATAATGGTTTGACCCGGTTTACACTCAAATCTCCTTAACCGAATCTCAGATTGGTCTCTCTCTTTGGTTCAAGACTCTCTGATTAATATTAATTGGTGCCTAGATGAATGTTCTTAACATTTTAATTTAATAATTAATATATATTAATAGGATTTGGAAGTGAAATCAAAACCACAGATTTAGATAATGAGATTAATGGTTAAAGAACATGAACCAAACAAAAAATAGACATAAACAATAAATAGAAACAACAAATATGGCTTCATCTTTCTCCTTTCTTCTCTCACACACACTTCTCTCTCTGTCTTTCTTAATTTTGACCTTAGTTTTACTGATTAAGAAGTAAAAAACAGAGTCATCTTCTTCATCTCAGTCAAAAATTCACCAGTTTCTGCATAATTCAACCATCTCTCTCTTCTTAATGCTACCAATTTCCATTACATTTCTTCCTAAGAAAATGAAAAGATAGCCTTCATAGGTTAAAAAAAACTCCATTTTTTCATATCTTTAGCTTTCATCCTATAAAACAAGAATCATGCCTGTGGCAAAGTTGGTCGTTTCAGAGACCAACTCAGCCCAAATGGGAAGAGTTCACGGTCCTTTCATGACAGAGGAACTTATATGTCAAAAAATGAACATGGTAACATCAAAAGGTGTTTTCTCCCACAGTGATCCTCTCAAGTACTCAGTACCTCTAATCTTGCTGCAAATGGCTGTCATCATCCTCGTCACAAGAACCGTTTTCCGCTTCATTAAACCATTAAATCAAGGAATGATCTCAGCTCAAGTCTTGGCTGGTGTTATCTTAGGACCATCTCTCATAGGACAAAACGACATTTTCAGAGCAAAATTTATAAATCTTACAGGAAAGATTCCTTTACAAACAATCTCAAGTATTGGTTTCATTATCCATCTTTTCATACTTGGACTCAAAATTGATGCAAGTATTCTTAGAAAAGCTGGTTCTAAAGCTATACTTATCGGTACAGCTTCTTATGCTATCCCTTTCTCCCTTGGAAATCTCTCTGTTACTTTCTTGCAACACACTTTAGGATTACACAGTGATGTCACCACTTGTATCAACACTGTTATCTCCTTAAACGCCATGACGTCATTTCCCGTTACAACCACTGTTTTAACCGAACTTAACTTCCTCAACTCTGATCTAGGAAGACTTGCAACCAACTGTTCCATCGTTTGTGAAGCTTGTAGCTGGTTTGTTGCACTTGCTTTCAATATCTACGCTCGTGATCAAACCGCAAGTAGCGTTTGGGCTCTCTTGTGGCTTTCAGTTCTTCTTTTGGTGATTGTATTTATCTTCAGACCATTCATTATGTGGCTAACTGAGAGGAAAAGTAACTCAACAGCTAATGACAAAGATGTTGTCCCTTTTTTCCCTATACTTTTAATCATGTCTTTAGCTAGCTTAGCCGCTGAGTTCATGGGCGTTCACGCTGCGTTTGGAGCGTTTTGGCTTGGCGTTTCACTTCCTGATGGTCCTCCTTTAGGGACAGAACTTGCTACGAAACTTGAGACGTTTTCAACCACCATTCTCCTTCCTTGTTTCATAGCTATAAGTGGGTTTCAAACAAACTTCTTCATGATTGCAGACAGTCATGAGGATCATGTTCTTTGGATAGCAATCATTATATTAATCACTTACACGTGTAAGTTTCTTGGGACTGTTGCTGCTGCTATGTACTGCAGCTCACAAATCGGAGATGCTCTTTGTTTAGGATTCTTGATGTGTTGCCAAGGTGTCATCGAGATCTATACTTCAATCACCTGGAAAGATACTAAGGTAACATCAATATCATTTTCAGATCATATAATATAAATCGATGTGCTGTAAAAATCTTCAATTTTAAAAATAGTTTTTTTTTTCTCCCAAATTGATTTCCATTAAAACTAAATTGTTAAAAAAAATTTAACTTTAGATTATGAAATTTGATAATTGAGTTTTTTTAAAAAATCCTATGACATTTTTTAAACTAAAATTAAACTTTCTAACATAAATTTAAACCATAATTTTAAAATTTCACAAAAAAATTAAAATCCAAATTTCAAGTTTAAATTTGAGATTTTTAAAATTCTATGACATTTTTTAAACTAATATTAAACTTTCTAACATAAATTTAAACGATAATTTCAAAATTTAACAAAAAAATTTTAAATCTAAATTTCAAGTTTAAATTTGAGATTTCAGTTTAAAAAACTTGGTTATTAAAGTTTAGGACTAAAAATCCGGTTATCAAAGTTGAGAAGCTAAAAACCCATTTATAAAATTAAAGAATTTTTACACCAAATCAGCAAAATTCATGATATATTTCACGATTTTCTCTATAAAAAAAACACAAAATTCTAATATTTTTTTGATTTTACAGGCTGTGGATACAGAATGTTTTAATCTCGTTATAGTAATGCTCTTACTCGTTACCGGTATCTCACGTGTCTTCTTAGTCTACTTATACGATCCAACAAAACGTTACAAAAGCAAAAGCAAACGAACAATTCTCAACACACGTCAACGTAATCTCCAACTTCGTCTTCTCCTCTGTATCTACAACGTCGAAAACGTTCCTTCAATGGTTAATCTTCTAGAAGCTACTTTTCCAACAAGATTCAGTCCAATTTCAATCTTCACACTTCACTTAGTCGATCTCAAAGGTAGTGCACACGCAGTACTCATGCCACATCATCAAATGAACAAACTTGACCCAAACACAGCTCAATCTACACACATTGTAACAGCTTTTCAACGTTTTGAACAAAAGTATCAAGGAGCACTTATGGCTCAACATTTCACTGCTTCTGCTCCTTTCTCAAGTATAAACAACGATGTTTGTACTCTTGCTTTAGACAAGAAAGCTACACTTATCGTTATCCCATTTCATAAACAATACGCAATCGATGGAACCGTTGGACAAGTAAACGCAGCAATCAGGAACATAAACCTTAACGTATTAGACACGGCACCTTGCTCGGTCGGTTTATTCATAGACCGAGGCGAAACCGAAGGACGCAGGTCCGTTCTCATGAGCCAAACGTGGCAAAACATAGCCGTTATATTCATCGGAGGCAGAGATGATTCAGAAGCATTAGCTTTTTGTATGAGAATGATTGAAAACTCTGAAGTTAGCCTCACAATGATTCATTTCAAACACAAAAGTCATGTTAATGGCGATGAAGATTACTCAGATTACGCAGAGTTACAACTAATAAACGATTTTAAATCAAACGCTGCGAATAAAGGAAAGATTCATTACATAGAAGAGATTGTTAAAGATGGTGTGGAAACTACACAAGTGATAAGTTCACTTGGAAATGTTTATGATTTGGTGTTAGTTGGGAGAGATCATGATCTTGATTTAGCGGTTATGTATGGTTTAACTGATTGGAGTGAGTGTCCAGAGTTAGGAGTTATTGGAGATATGTTAACTTCGACTGATTTTCATTTCTCAGTGCTTGTTGTTCATCAACAAGAAGGAGATGAAGCACTTGCGATGGATGATAGTTATAAATTGCCTGGAGTTGTAGGGCATCATCAGAAGATGGTGACGGATACTAAGTTTAATCCAAGATTCTCTGCTGAAGAAGGGTTTACTGCTATTGATCTTGGCAAGGTTTAATTAGACTAATTAACCAAGATTTAATTTTTAGTTTATGTTGTTTTTTTTATAATAAATTAGCGATTTATATATAGCTAAGGTTTTTTTTGATGAATTTGAGATTTTTGGTTTGGGGTTCATGATAGTTATAGTTGGGTCTTTATTTATGTAAGCAAAAATAATGAATGATAGAAATAATGAATTCCTTTTTTGAAATTCGAATATTTTTGGTTATATCTTGTTAAGTTATTAGGTATTTTAGATTTTGAACTATTTTTGGTTAGTGGAAAAAAATTTAATTATCAAAATATTTTTCTAAAATCTTAAATTTTGATAACCATCTTTTTTTTTAAATTATGACTGAAAAATAAAAATTAAATTTTAAACACAAAATTAGACTTTTTAAAACTAAACAAATTAAAATACAATCCAAAATTGGATTAATTAGGTTATAATTTCAAGTTTAATTTTTCGAATTTCCGGTTAAACAATCCAATTATCAAATCTCATAGAGTCAAATATTCAATTTTCAAAGTTTAGAGTTAAAAAAAAAAAACTATTTCAAAATTTTCAAAAAATAAATAGGAATATTTCAACATTTAAAACACCATAACCCATTATTTAATTATAATATATTTTTGTTGCTAAAACTAATTTCTATCACTTATACATTGATTATGCATTGAGTAGGTAACTTATTTGACTTTTGTTTGTTAACAATTAAATCTGTATTAAGGTATATTAGGATCATGAAAGCTAGCTAGGTTAGGTTAATGGCTTAATAGATTCTCTAAATCTAGAAGTGGTAGGTCTTCTTAAAGTCATTTAGTTTGGTTATAATTAAAGTCTTGTACTTCATTGGAATCTCTTATCAATGTTGCATGTGCCATCTTTTAGGTTATAACCTTTCTTTTGTCTCTATTCTCATTTCTTTCACATGCACTAAATGTGGATTGAAATAGACAATCACACATTTCATTGCTCCCTCCAATATACACTTATTGCAACCACAAGTAAATAATAAGAGATCGTTACAACACTATTAAGACTTATACTAGATTTTTTTAACAATTAATTTTTCTATAATCATATTCTAAATTTTAGTCATGTCAATTTTATTTTATTAGTTGGAGAGATAATTTTAGAGTGAAAAATAAATATATTTATTAATTTGTAATAATTATTAAAATATCTTAAGTTTGAAGAAAAAAATAAATAAATTGAGAAAAATGTTAAGGAGAGGTGGGACATAAAAGATGGGAATCCATGTGAAGGTAGCTGAATCAGATGCCTTCGCCAGCCTTTCATTTTATTTTATTTTTTTATTATTCTTTTTTAGTATTTTTTTTTATTTTTGTTAACTTGTAAAAGTCTCTATCACCCACTTTCTATTTTATGATTTTTAAATTCCTCTAAATTAGTAAATTTTATTTAGAGATCTCTATTTTGAAATTCAAATTTCTCATAGGTCTAAAATTTTAAATGTAATTTTTTTAATTACGAAATTTAACTCCCCAAAATTTTATGATTGAAAAAAAAAATCAAACTAATAACGCAATCTCGGTAATTAAATTTTTTCCATTTTTTTTTGTCAAAAGTGGAATGAAATTTTTAATTTTTTTCGTCGGTTTTCAATCATTGATGGCTTTCTTGGTCCATATATAGTAAATAAGCATTAACTTTTTTCATACTTTATATGATTGAAAATTATTAAAATGATTATTAAATTAATTTGAGCCTCAAAAAAGGGTTTTCAATTGGTCCACCTACATGACTACATCCACATGTGACAAACCTCCATGATTGGCTGACGTGTACACTCTTTCTTCTTTAAATCCCTTCGCCGTCTTCACTTCTCTCCTTAATTATACTCATTAACTAATCAACCTAATTAATGATTATAATTAAGTCCAATTAATTAAAATCGATTGGTCTAAATACATTGAATTACAATTTTGAACATGCATCCCTTTCTAATTGCTTTTAATCATTTCATTCATATTATAATTAATCAACTCAACTTAAGAAAAAGTCCATTAACTTGATCATCAAAAATTCAGTTCGGTATATATATATATATATATATATATACATACTATAATTCAATTTCAATTATTTATCATTTATTTTACAAAATCACCTACATGTAAATCCACCAAAATGTTATTTCCATAAAATTTTATACTATTTGTTACTATGATTCATGATCCTCATATGCTATTTCTATACCCCATAAAGCAGATATAAAATTTTATTTTATTTTTATATATATAATAATTCAACCNTATTTTATTTTTATATATATAATAATTCAACCGTATAAATATGTGTGTGATCGTAATTTAGGATTTTGTCGTCACTCTCCCATAATGAAATTAAATTAGAAATTTAACATAGATTTTATCCACATTAGCACATAGTATTACATAGTTTTTTGTTGTTTTTAAATCATATCGAAAATAAAATAAATAAATGAAAAATTTATATCTTCCCGGGGATGTTAAAAAAAGAAATCCGACTTCCGGACCCCAAAAAAAAATTAATAAAAATAAATAAAAATCTAATTAAGATCCTCATCGATGCTATCAAGGTGAGGCCGCCACGTGGACACCGAAGCTGACCTACTATGTCGTCGACGGTGACGATGTTCTTTACCTGCAGAAGTCATCATTTTCTTCTCCGATAACACAATATCTTCTAAATATTTATCACATAACAATGTCGTTAAACAATGAGGATCAATCTCCTTAATAATATTCCCATTTTCACCGGAGTTTTCGTTTTTCCGGCACCGGAGATCAGTTTTCTTCTTCTTTGGCCTCTTTTTATTCTCCGGAACTGAAGAATCAGGGACTAAAAAATAGATGCTTCCACGTTTAAGTTCAGATTCAGGGGATAAAATCAAGATCTTGCGAACAACACCTTGAGAACAAGGTTTGCTTAAGACATGATTAGGATTAGCTTGAAGGATTTCACCGGCGGTGACGGGACGAGTGATTTCATCGACGTGGCCACTTAAATGTACGATTCTGATTAAATCTAAAGCTCCACATGGAAGTACACAAGCTAGACAACAACGTAAGCTGTTACCCATTTTTTTTCTTTTTTTTTGTTTCTTGCTTATAACAGAAATCTTTGGGTTTTTTTTTTTGTTATTGATGTTTGTGTGAACTATTTTTTTTTTTTGTGGGGAAGAGGAAGTTGGAGGAAACGAGAATATATAGGGAGTGAAGAGAAAAAATTTCCCCTCTGTATTTTGTGTTTTATCTTAATTAATTTCTTTTTGTAATTTAATAATATTATTGTTTTTTATTTTAAATATGGAAGAAAGAAACAATGAGAGATGTATATTTAATTAGTTGCATATGGACCGGAGTATTCTGTATTTCTCATCATGACAATTATTATATTTTTAATTAATTAGCGATAAATATTAGGGATCTTGTCTATGTAAGTGCTTAATTTAATTATTAATTTTTTAAGTTTAACTCGATTTTCGTTATTTCTAGACTTATAGTCAAATATAGAAGAAATTGAAATATATATATATATATGATGATGCATCAATATTTATTTTGTGGGTTTAAATAATTTGAGGTAATAGATAAACTTTTACAAGTAATGTTTGAAAAAATAATTAATACTCCCTCTGTTTCATTTTAAATACACTTTTAGGTTTTTTCACAATAATTTAGGAGACATGTAGAATTACAATTTTATCTTTATTTAATATTTTTATTTCAATAATGTTTAATTAAAAAGATTTTGGGAATGTGCAAAAACTAAGGGTAAAAAAGGAAATATGTTGTTTTTTTCTCTAGAAAATTGAGAAGTGAATTTATTTTGAAACAAAAACAAAAACCTAAAAATGTATTTAAAATGAAACAGATGGAGTATTATTTAAAAACGTTAGTTTTAAATAAATTTGGAAACAAAGAATAATGATTAATTAATTAGTACTGTCATTGTAACTCTCTGTAAGTAGTACAGAAGATAATGAGAAATCTATTAGGAATTGTGAGATTATTTGTAGCATTTAAATACAGCCGTTACAGTAAGTTAGTTAATGCAAAATTTGAAAATATCGCCAAACCCAAAACCCAAGTCATAAATGCAAACGGAAATCCAATTATATTTAATTTAAGCAAATTAATACAGTACAAATGTATGCTTTTTCCAATCATAATGACGTCATTTAAATAAACGCTCCCTAATTTATCTGGTTAAGTGTTAACAGTATCTTAGACATGGATACATGTGTATCATGTGTGGATGTGCATGTGTATGCATATGGGTATTATGGGTATGAGTATGTGGATGTGCATACAAATTTATGGGCATGTGTATAATATAAAATAAATTAACAACTTGTCTTATGATAAATCTTCGATCTAATAGTAAAAATTCCAAGACACAAAAAAAAACAATTATATTAATGGGTAAAAACACATGTCCAATTTCTTGTTCACAAGAGAAACTGAATCTTGCGAAAAAAATAAAATATTTTTATAAACATTATTTGGAGATATTCATTTTTGATATAGAATGAATTATTTTAACAAATTAAAGATAATTTCAAATTAATTACTGTAAACTAATAATTAACGGTTCAGGAAATATTAAAATAATGCCGCGTCAAAATGATTCTGACGCTATTGGACAAATCTCAAATAAAAAATAATTGGTTTTATAACTTTTTTCTAGATAATTCCAAATCTTGAAACTAGTAAAATTAATAAATTTGTATAATCATTAAATTTAGGTATGAAAGATTCTCGAGATATTTTATTGAGACTGGTCGTTTGACGTGACTAGCTGTATAACTTAAGTATAAAAATGATGAGGAATATTCTAATCGTTAACTAACTTCCAATTAATTTAAAATAAGAGATAATTAATTAGACTTAATTTAATGATTAATCTTAATTAAATTTGCAGATTAAGTTTAACGTCAGGGAGCAGCAGCATGATCTATCATCCGAAATATAGGCATGGGAAGCTATCGACTTAATTCAAATCAAATTAATATCGTTTATGTACTTCCCATTTTTTTAATTTATTTTTTGAAGTATGTTAAAGGTAATTTTAATTAAGAAAATTTTTTTATTTAGTTTTAAAAATAATCATACACTCTTGCTTTTATTATAATGTTGCATTATACTCTAATATGCATTCTTTAGTATGTACGAAATAGATAAACCCATGCTTCTTGGGATAAAGTTCTTTTATTTATTCACTACTATTATTATTTTATAACAAAATTAATAACCTTTTTCTTAGAAGGACATTTACCTGGAGGTACGGACATACGACTTTGTTTTCAATTTTATAAGAAATTATGTTCACGAATAAAATAAAATAAAATAAAACCCCAAGGGATTTAAAATTTAAAATTTAAAATTCTATTACTAATAACTTATACTAAATAATTTTCACCCAAAAAAAACGTTTAGTAAATAGTAGTTTATTGAAGTTAAAAAAATTGAAAAAAGTTGAAACGATTTTTGATTGGTGAAAAACTTAAAAACCCAATAATTAAATATGATTTAATGTATTACTTCAATATTTAGGGTTTAAATTCAATACTAGGTTAATCGTCCTTTATACTCCTATATTGCATATTAATTCGTTTACTTAAAATAGTTAGAACTGTTAATCATAGATAATAGATCATCGTTTTATATATATATTTTAATAGTTAAATAAAAAATGTACAGACAAGCTTATAGAAAAAAAATGTACACACAAAAAAATGTACTTTCAAATTTCAATCCACTTGTAAGTCCTTTTCCCATCAATGATCGACTGCCAAATACATACGCGTAAATAAATAAATGAGAAATAAATACTAGTATTTTATATATTTATAATAAATCCCTTATATATTATTTGAGAAGCATATTTAAATACAACGTTGATTTGTAAACCGTGCCACAGAAAAATTAATCACTAGAAAAAAAATATTGGACCGTTATTTATTTATTTATATATATTATACTTAATCATATTATCTTTATG
>KE153199.1:130869-146841 GCA_000411095.1 Aethionema arabicum
TAGGAAAATTTATAGTTGTTTTTTATTAACATAGTTATAGTTTTTTCATTTATTAGCATTCCTTTTTAACCTTTAATTGTAAATTAAACCATCAATTTTCAATTTTGTTAATTTGGTAAAAAAACCTTCAACTTTAAAAATGATGTTTTAAATCATGAACTTTGATAACTAAATGTTTTAAACCATGAATCTTAATAACTATGACTTTTAAACCAAAATCTAAAAATTAAAAATTAAATTTGAAATTATATTTTATTTAATTCAAATTTGGGATATATTTATCTGTTATAATTTGAAACTATAGTTTAATTTTATATTTGAAACTATAGTTATCAAAGACGTGTTCAAATCATTCGGATCATTTGTTTTGGGATTCGATTCATGCAACAAAAACTGCTTATAATTTAATCGGTAACTTAATAAATACTAAGATTCAGAAGTGGGTTAAGGCTTAAATCATTACAATTTACTATTTAAACATTGTCTGATATGTATGATTAATTCTTGAAATTGATTAGCCCTATGGAGATTTATATAATCTCTAATGGGTGCTGTCTAATTTTTTTTTTAATATATATAAATATTTGTTTTTCAACAATTAATGGAAACATATAAATGTGTAAAAAGAGTAGACATAAATAATGGAAGGAATTAAAGAGACAATATTATATGTGTGACGATTTTTATTTTTATTTTTATTTTTTAGCAATGTGACGAATTATTAATTAATTAGTACATGGGATGATAGAAATGGTTAACTAATTTTATTTAAAAATAAAATGGAAAAAAGTGGGAAAGGTTAGTTATAGAATTGTATACCAAATCCATACAAATTTCAACTTTCATTCAACCAACTTTTTCTGTAATTAATCACTTTTATACTATTCAAAAAGAAAGTGTGACATTTTCAAAAAACATTTGTTGATTTTATTGGGTTGTTAAAATATGCTTTCAAGTTTTTTGTTATTGGCTAAAATACTTATAGGTTTTGATGAATTTCAAAGATGAGAAGTTACAACAACTTGTATTAGTATCTGTATACAAATATATAATAAAGATTACGACTTTAAATTATTGTAAAGAGACAATGCCACAAATGCATACTGTTTAGTGGTTAATAATGATTTCTCACTTAAACCACATTTTTCATAAACAAACAAACTAAAAGAATCTCTTAATTATAATTTATAATCAAATAACTAATTAGAAAATCATAGTACAAAAAATTAGTCCAGTGGGTGTACCAAATCAACTAAAAATCCTTTGTTTTTCTTCCTCCTGCTTACTCTAAACCTAATATAGTTCCACTTAAATTAATTTTATTATTTTTTAATTCAAATAATACCAAAATTGTCAAAATTGCTAACGAACTCACTAAAATTAAACCACTGTTGTGTTCCCGCGCAAGTGTGTATAAATACCACTCCTTCACTTCCTTCAAACTCACAACACAATCCTCCAACTCATAGAGCTTCACATTTCACCATCAATGGCGTTTCTCCAGAGATTCTCTGGCTTATCTTTTCTCTCTCTCCTTGCTTTCTTTGCAATTCTTGCTATTGTCTCTGCTGAGCTTCACGTTCGTGAATTCGTGGTAAGTTGAGATTCCTACATAAATTTGTTGATGTGTTTTTATATCAATCCAAGTTGATTAATGTTTTCTACTTCGATTTTAGATCGAACCAAGACCAGTGAAGAGGCTGTGCAGAACTCATCAAAGCATTACTGTTAACGGTCAGTTCCCAGGTCCAACGCTTGAGGTCAGAAACGGCGATTCACTAGCCATCACTGTCATCAACAAAGCTCGTTACAACATTAGTATCCATTGGTAAAAAAAGAATACTTTCTAAGTTACTCTGTTCTGCTCTGTTTTGCTCTGTTCTGATCTCTTATGCTCTGTTTTGCTCTGTTTTTGGGGTTATAGGCATGGAATCCGACAGCTACGAAACCCATGGGCAGATGGTCCAGAGTACATAACACAATGTCCAATTCAGCCAGGACAGACTTACACTTACAGATTCACCATTGAGGATCAAGAAGGTACACTATGGTGGCACGCACATAGCCGTTGGCTAAGAGCTACAGTCTACGGTGCTCTCATCATTTACCCTCGTCTCGGTTCGCCTTACCCGTTCCATATGCCAAAACGTGACATTCCAATTCTTCTCGGAGAATGGTGGGATAGAAATCCTATGGATGTTCTAAGACAAGCACAATTCACAGGAGCTGCAGCTAATGTCTCTGATGCTTACACTATCAACGGTCAGCCAGGTGATCTCTACCGCTGCTCCCGCGCACAAACCACACATTTCCCTATCTTCCCTGGAGAAACCGTTCAGCTTCGGATCATTAACGCTGCTATGAATCAAGAACTCTTCTTCTCTGTCGCTAATCACCAGCTCACTGTCGTTGAAGTTGATTCCGCCTATACTAAACCATTCACCACAAGTGTAATCATGATCGGTCCTGGTCAGACCACTAATGTTCTCTTAACTGCAAACCAACGACCTGGTCGGTACTACATGGCTGCTCGTGCTTATAACAGTGCAAACGCACCGTTTGACAACACAACCACCACTGCTATTTTACAATACGCAAACGCTCCTCGTCAACGTGGTCGTGGTCGTGGTCAAATCGCTCCAATTTTCCCAGTTCTTCCAGGGTTTAACGACACTGCAACAGCTACAGCTTTTGTTAACCGTATGCGTTACTGGAAACGAGCTCCAGTTCCTCTCCAAATCGATGAGAATCTCTTCTTTACCGTTGGCTTGGGGTTAATAAACTGCCCAGTTCCTAATAGTCCGAGATGTCAAGGTCCTAATGGGACACGATTCGCTGCAAGTATCAACAATGCCTCATTTGTGCTCCCTAGAAGAAACTCTATTATGCAGGCGTATTACCAAGGTATGCCTGGGATCTTTACCACGGATTTCCCACCTGTTCCTCCGGTGCAATTTGATTACACAGGAAACGTTAGCCGTGGGCTATGGCAGCCTGTAAAGGGGACAAAGGCGTATAAACTTAAGTATAAGGCTAGAGTTCAGATCGTGTTACAGGACACGAGTATTGTCACGATTGAGAACCATCCTATGCATCTACATGGTTACCAATTCTATGTTGTTGGATCCGGTTTCGGAAATTTCAACCCGAGAACTGACCCGGCTAGGTTTAACCTCTTTGATCCACCGGAGAGGAACACCATTGGAACACCTCCAGGTGGATGGGTAGCTATTCGATTCGAAGCTGATAATCCAGGTGAATAATCTAAAAGAATGCTTTTTTAATCTTCGATTAAGCTAAATTTCGAAATTTGACCTAATTTTGTGAAATTGCAGGAGCTTGGTTTATGCATTGTCACATTGATTCGCATTTGGGATGGGGTCTTGGGATGGTTTTCTTGGTTGAAAATGGACGAGGACGTCTTCAATCAGTGCAAGCTCCACCGTTGGATCTTCCCAGATGCTAAATCTTTCACCGTTGGATTGGATCAACGTATTTTTATTTTCTTTTTTTGCTATTTAAATTTAATGAAACGATGCGTTTTGTGTCTCGATCTCTGATTTGGTAAAAGATGGATTAACTGCTCTATTGAAAGTAGTTCATCCTCTTAAAGTTAAAAAAGGTCAATGTAATCTCGTGTTTTTTACCTCGTAATAGAGTGTTTTGATTTTCTCAATTATATAATTTACCAATTAAGTCTACATATTATCCAATTAAATACCCAAAATTACAATTAGATCCCTAGGGTTTTAAGAAGTTAATGAAAGGGACATTAAGAATGAAAAATTAGAATTTGGTCCGCTAATATGTAAATCTGAGAAAATAACAACGGTTTGGTTAACACTCTCAACTTCCTCCATCTACCATCTTCGTTAACTCCGCTAAGCTTTTTAAGGGCAACACACACGCTTGTCTTCTCTGAATGCGCTCTTTGTTTCACTGTCCTATCATACGCACCTCTCAGGCTCATTCTTCTTCGACATCTCTTATCCTGCGCTCCGCTATGGCTACTGCTGCATCTTCTTCTTTGATGCTCCCTTCTGTTTCGCTCAACAAATTGTCCTGCGCACGAAATGATTCCTTGTGCTTTACAGTTAAGAGTCTTGGCCGATCTAGGGTTTCCATGAGTGTATCCGCTGGATCTCAGGCTACTGTCGTTGATTCTTTGTTCGCCGATTACAAACCTACTACTGCTTTTCTGTTTCCCGGACAGGTACTTTGTCTCGTCTTCTATAAATGTGTCTAATTTCCGATTACTTAAATTCTTAATAAGCCGAATTGAACCATCGCATTGCTTTCAATGTGAAGCAATATGGCACTGAAAATGTAGATTATGAGGTAATTAGTCTTTTAATTTCGCCTCGATTGTGGAAATTGTGGAAATTTCTAGACTTTCTTTTGCGTAAATTATACTATGCTAACACTCGATAATGTATTGAGGATTCACATTATCTTTTAGTATAGTGCCGATAATGTTTTAGTCGTCTTTAGAAGTGGCCGTCTGTATAAACATAACCGTTTTTACAAAAGGATCCATTACCGATGTTTTTGCATTGTCTCAGGGAGCACAAGCAGTAGGCATGGGCAAAGAGGCTCAAAGTGTAGCAGCAGCTGGTGAGTTATACAAGAAAGCTAACGACATCTTGGGGTATGATCTTCTGGACATTTGTGTTAATGGACCAAAAGAGAAGCTTGATTCAACAGTCATAAGCCAGGTATCTTTCTGTTCCCTGTTTCCTTTCTCATCGTTGCATAAGTTTGGGACTCATTAGGATCTATGATCTACGGAGAATGTAATTCTTTTGGTTCCTTGCAATAGATTATTTTAAATATGATTGCAAGGCATGTGATGTTTCCTTTTTAGTGTTGTTCATATATGTAAAATTGGTACCTTATCTTAGAACATTGGTCTCTCTTATTTCTCAGCCAGCTATATATGTCACAAGTTTAGCAGCAGTGGAACTACTCCGTGTTCGTGAAGGAGGTGAACAAATAATTAACTCGGTTGATGTAACTTGTGGTCTCAGTCTTGGAGAGTACACTGCTCTAGCATTTGCCGGAGCTTTCAGGTTTGTTACTCATAAAACGCTGACTCATATAGATTATGACAGTTTATCAAATTTTACGGTCCACCATCATCTTACTTCTATTTCTTTTTTTTCTCGATTACTTTTCCAAGCTTCGAGGATGGCCTAAAGCTTGTAAAACTTAGAGGAGAAGCCATGCAGGCAAGATTTTTGTATGAGCTTGATTCTGTATATCTTCCATGACTGTATTGATGACTTAGGTTTAATGAAATGTGTATCAGGCTGCTGCGGATGCTGCTAAGAGTGCCATGGTTAGTGTCGTAGGATTGGACTCAGAAAAGGTTCAGCAATTGTGTGATGCAGCAAATCAGGAAGTAGATGAAGCTGACAAAGTTCAGATTGCAAATTACTTATGTCCGGTAAGAGTCTTTTGCAATCAGATGATGCAGTTGCATTCTAAACTTGTACCAACCGATTTCACATTGCATACGTGTCTGTTGTTCTAGGGTAATTACGCAGTATCTGGAGGTCTTAAAGGAATCGAAGTTGTTGAAGCCAAAGCTAAGTCATTCAAGGCCAGGATGACGGTATCAACCTCTCTCTAAGACCATTATCTCTTGTTATGTCATTTTCCTCAAAGCTAAGAAAAAAAACATGATGATTTCTTTGTAGGTTCGTTTAGCTGTTGCAGGTGCTTTCCACACCAGTTTCATGGAACCAGCAGTCTCAAGATTGGAAGCTGCATTGGCAGCAACAGAGATCCGAAGTCCGAGAATTCCAGTGATCTCTAACGTTGATGCACAACCTCACGCAGATCCAGATACAATCAAGAAGATACTTGCACGTCAGGTGACTTCACCAGTCCAATGGGAGACAACAGTAAAGACTCTCTTATCCAAAGGACTCAAAAACAGCTATGAATTGGGACCTGGAAAGGTAATTGGATTCATTTGAGCTTTGTTTTAGGTTCTTTGATTGTTCTTACCACAAACTCTAAGTTCAGTTTTTTTCTGCATTTGTTGAACACATCAGGTAATTGCAGGAATATTCAAGAGAGTAGATAAAAGCGCCAGTGTCGAAAACATCAGTGCTTGACTTGTCTCTTGCTAATTACACTGTAGCTTTTGTTCTTGGATTTGAGTGGGTGGAATTCAAGTTGTGTATCGAATATTTAACGTGACACTTTCTTTGCACGATATATATTAAAAGCTCAAGATTGTTAAGTCTGTTTCCATGGGGTTCGAGTTAATTGTAGGTGTTGGAGTATCTATTTACCAAAAGTGTGATTTGGTTATGAGATAATAAAAAAAAGAGAAAAGGTACAGAGCTCGGGTAAAAGCGAAGCTTATATCAAATCCGAAGATCATCACCACAGCTCAAGATATTTTCGTCACTGCTCTGTAGACTGGCACCAGACGGGAATCGAACCCGGGTCACTAGCGTGGCAAGATTCTCTTCAACCACCAGACCACTGGTGCTATTACTTATTCTTTTTCCGTTTTTTTTATTATATCTTATTACTCAAACAGTCGAAATCGAAATGTGTTAAAAAAGAGAGAATGATGCGAGGAAGAAAAAAAAATTAGTGAGCTCAGCCAAGTAGCTATCTCATCTGAAATCAGAAGAATGCGATGGACCCAACCATCGCTAAAGCCCATTATCATCACAGCTCTCTACTAAATTGCACCAGCCGGGAATCGAACCCGGGTCTGTACAGTGGCAGGGTACTATTCTACCACTAGACCACTGGTGCTTCTTGTACTGTCTCCTTTTGTAAATTATATAACGATATAATATGTCTGTACAGTTCACAACCACAGACTATAACACTACGGAGGAGAGGCGGAGAGAGAGGAAGAAGTAGCGGGAGGATGGCGATTCCATTAACTAAAATGATAGTTGCTCACACTCACCCTTCGTCTCTTCTCTACCTTCCCAATTCTAATCGCGTCGATTTCCGCTGTCGCGGCTCTCCATCAGAAATTCAACCACTTCGGTCTGCTCTTCCTCTTGATTAGTTTTGAGATGAAGCTACTTTTCTGAAACTGAGAAAATTCGTTTGTCAATTTTATTGCAACTTCGTAGGCCTCAACTCTCCTTGTCTGTCGGAGTTCATGTTATTCCGCATCCAGATAAGGTACAAATTCCGGATTCTGTTTCTTCTTTTGGATGAAATGATGTAGAAGGATTAGGAGAATTTCTGCAATTGAATTGCCTCTAGTGTCGAATATAGGTAGAGAAAGGTGGGGAAGATGCTTTCTTTGTGAGTAGTTATAAAGGAGGAGTCATGGCTGTTGCAGATGGTGTTTCTAGGTTATCTAAACCTTCATGCTTTCTTTCGTTGCTTTATTACCTGCTTCCGTAGCTATTAGCTTTTCTAGGATTATCTCAATTTGCTAGAGTTTATATCTTTCTCAGTTGGGCTGAACAAGATGTTGACCCTGCCTTGTTCTCTCGCGAACTCATGGCTAATGCTTCACGTTTTGTTGATGACGAAGAGGTATTTTTGACCCTCATTGAAGAGCCTTGAAAAGTTTCTTATTTAACCTATTCTTCCCTGTTTTCTGGTATTGGAATAGGTCAGATATGATCCTGGCTTCCTCATTGACAAAGCTCATACCGCAACTACTACAAGAGGTTCTGCAACAATGTATGATTTTTGAATTCTGTTCCTGATTGTATTGTTCTTTAAGGTTGTTTGCCACTTTTGATAGTTTGTTGTCTTGTTTATTGGTGAAGCAGTATTGTAGCCATGCTTGAGGAGGTAGGCATTCTAAAAATAGGCAACGTTGGTGACTGTGGACTTAAGGTTCTTCGGGAAGGTTGTTTCCATATTTCTCTCTTCTTCTTATCCTTCTAAAATGATTTACAAGATCGATACATGTTCAGCTTTTGACAAAGAAAATCTTGTGTCATTCTCATCAGGTAAGATCATATTTTCAACTACTCCACAAGAGCACTATTTTGATTGTCCTTACCAATTAAGCTCTGAGGGATCTGCTCAAACATATCTAGATGCATCGGTAATAAGTCTATACTGTACTCAAGATAAGTTCTACTTTAGCGTGCAGTACATAATTGTGGTGCACTTCTGTAACATACTTTGCACTTCAAGCAGTTTAGCATATTGGAAGTAAAGAAAGGAGACGTGATTGTGATGGGTTCAGATGGGCTATTCGATAATGTGTTTGATCAAGAGATTGTTTCTATAGTTACCAAACACACTGATGCTGCAGAATCATGTATGTCTCCAAGTTTATCTATTTTCTCTCGTGTTTTGTAATCTGAACTTTCAGAAGTGACATGGTTTTTGTGCAACTATAGCGAAGTTATTAGCTGAACTGGCGAGCAACCATTCAAGTGATCCAAATTTTGAGTCTCCATATGCATTGGAAGCAAGAACCAAGGTAGATTTTAGTAAACCAAGAATGTTGTATCATCCTTCTGCGTACAAGTTTTGCAGGTACAGGTACACGAAACAATTTCTGACTCTGTGTATATGCGTTTGACACAACAGGGTTTTGATGTTCCTCTTTGGAAGAAGGCACTAGGAATGAAACTTACAGGTAAAACATAGTTCGTGTAAGAACTGGACATTTTCTTCATGGAAAAAAACAGTTTTTGACCTGATCTCTGGTTCTGTAACAAGCACAGGAGGTAAGCTGGATGATGTCACTGTGATCGTTGCCACAGTTGTAAGCTCATGAGTGTCTCGTTGTTTATGGTAGACACAGAGGCAAACGCAATGAAACGCCTGATAAGTTTATATGCTCTTCTCTTTATTCTTTTGTACAAGTCGTTGTAGAAATTATTCAACGCTATAAAAACCGAATTTGTGAAAGAAAAGTAATGAATCTGTCCTTGTGTAATGTGTATGGTCTTAAACTTACCTATTTAGTTGGTATTTCTTATAAAAATATAACTAAAATTACAAAATTTCTCGTCAATATCATTAATGGAAACCATAAAAGGCCTGAGAACTCTAACCTGATAGGATTATTACGTGAAAACGATTATACAATAGAATCTTTACGAGCAGCCAGCAGTCGTATCAATCACCTAAGTTAAGGCGTGGTGGTCTTTCAGGTCGCGGTTGTGTCTCCATTGAGATCTTGAAAAAAGGATTTGGCTGCTTCATAGGTGGACCAGCAGATCGCTGCTGCAGGAGCATGGAAGAGCATTCGTGGTAGCCATCCCCTGAGAAGTCCCTTGTATCCATCTTTTCTCACAATTGTTCGGAACACATCACTGATTGAACTGCTCTTGAACCGGTCACAGCCACATACACCCTGCAGATAAACTCAAGAACATAAAACTGCTGCAACTTGGGACACCTAGATTCAGTATACTCTAAGATCTTGAGTGTGTTACTGCCTGGTGTCAACTCATACAAAGATCAAGATTCTAAGACATGTCATTTAGAGAAAGTTTCATTACCTGACATTGCAATTGCGTCTTGACAACATCAAGTGGCGTCGTTACAGCAGCTGCTAATCCTCCAGCTGCAGCTCCTGCAGTAGCGTAGATCAACCACCCTTCCTCATCACTGGCCTTCTCAGGCGATATCTCCATTAATCCCCTTTTGGCTGCTTCATAAGTAGCAAAATGAACAGCTGTAAACGGTGCATTCATCAGTACTGTAGTTCTGTACGAGGCGTAGAACGCACCAAACCCTTCCTCTCGCATTACCCTCTTGATGCAATCCCAGACACCCTTATACGTCCCGTTCCCTATCTGTAGTCTTTGCTTAACCATGTCCATTGGCGTGAAAACGGCATCACTTGATACGGTGGCGAATACACCAGAAGCGGCATGTGCAGCGGAGTTGTTAGGGTTTCCTCCTGACAAAAACTTCTTCGAGACCTCATAAAACGAAAAATAAACAGCATGAGCAGGTCCGGCACCTAAACCCATTGCCCATATACCGCGATACAAAGCCGATGGCCCGTCCGTTTGAATTATCGAACGGAAAGCTTGCCGGATTCCAACAGGTTTAATCGGACAAGAACGAAGAGCCTGCATATGCGTCTTAACAGTATCAACAGGAAACATCGCCATGTGTTCAACGGAGCCAGCTATGGAGCCAGCAATCATAAGCTGCCAGAAACGAAGACCATTGTGGTTGGGAACAACAATCTCCGGTACAAATTCCGGTACCTGAGAGATCGTACGAATATCCGGCTCCTGGAATTTGGCTGCAGCTGTAGCCTCAGTCGCCATGTTACAGATTCTCACCTAGGGGTTTCACTTCAGGCAAAGACAAAATTGAGGGCGAAATAATGAAATTAGGGTTCCGGGATAGTTGGAGAAATCAAGAACACACTCCAAATCTCTGTCCAGAGAAGAGGAGGCGGCGGTTAACACACAAGGAAGAAAAGGAGTTAGGCTTAGAATTACATCTGTCCCCTAACTATATACTTTTATTTTCCGTTTATATCCTTTTACCCAAATAACACAACAAATAATCAAATCCTTAAATAAATATTATATCAAAACATATCTTATTTCAGTTATATTTTTCGGTATTTATTATATTTTGTAATTAATAATATCCTTTACAAAAGCGTCGATATTAAGATCAGAAGAGCCACCTTCCATGGCTGCTCCTCTGCAAATTTCACTAAGCTCATGAGCTCTTCTTCTCATCTCACTTCCTTCTTCACTTTCTTTATCCATAAACTTCTTTAGCAGCTCCTTGATGTCTTCTCTTCTTATCAACAACTCCGTCTTGTTCTTGCTCTGAATTCTCAATCCAACCTTCCAATCCTCCACGATCATCTTTGAATTGAGAAACTGATCCCAAAACAATGGAAAAGTAAGCATTGCTACTCCTGCATATAAAGCTTCCAATGTTGAGTTAAATCCGCAATGTGTCCAAAACCCTCCTACAGCTTTGTGACACAGCACGCGAAGCTGATCACACCAGCTCACCACAACACCCGAGGCACCTTCAAGAGCCTTTTTCAGTCTAGACTCACCCCCACGAGCAACCCAAAAGAACCGAACGCTGCTCTCTTTTACTCCTATTACTATTTCCTCCATTTGGGCTTCAGATACCGACAGGAAACTTCCTTGAGATATGTAAATCACAGAGTTTTTCGGTTGCTTATCAAGCCATTGTATGTAATCAGGTTCGTTGCTGTCATTTCCCGTGGAGAGTACTTGGAAGGGTATTAACGGACCGGTGGTGTAAACTGGTATATGGAGCTTGGAGGTGAAAAAGTCTATGGCTTTGGGTTCGATCTCATAAGCTGAGGTGAACATAAGGTAGTTAGCTCTAGAGAGTTCATCGAAACAAGTCTTGAATTTATTGAAGACTTGGTGGTTATAGCCGTGGAAGATATGTGGCAAGTCACGGAGTCGTGTCGGAGATAAACCAGGGATGTAATCCACAATTTCCTCTTCTTTTGATTCTGAGAATAAAGAATCACAATTGACTTTTTAATTTTGTATTGATTCGTACAAATGTAAGCAATAAATAATCCAAAGTTACAATCTGGAATTTTAGTGGTTACCTAATTTTATAACAAACATGTTTATATTGTTTTCAATTATATAACTTTATTATGAAACTAATTTAACATTTAATAGAAAGCAAGGAAAAGGAATTTACTTGTAATCCTCTCTTTAATTTGTGTTGGTAATATCCTTCAAGAATTTGTTGAAGTTAACATCAGACGCCCCACCTTCCATTACAGCTTCTCTGCAAATCTTACTAAGTTCTTGAGCTCTTCTTCTCATCTCTCTCCCTTCTTCATTTTCTCCGTCCATAAAATTCTTCACCAATTCTTTGATCTCTTCTCTCCTCATCAACAACTTCTTCCCCTTCTTGCTTTCAACTCTCAATCCAACTTTCCAATCCTCCACAATCATCTTTGCACCTAGAATCTGATCCCAAATCAAAGGAAACGTTAACATTGGTACTCCCGAGTATAACCCTTCCATGGTCGAGTTAAACCCGCAATGTGTCCAGAACCCTCCCACAGCTGCGTGACACAACACGCGCAGCTGATCACACCAGCTCATCACAACACCTGATGCACCTTCTAGAGCCTCCTTTAGCTTTGACACGCTCCCACGAGCCACCCAAAGGAACGGCACGCCGCTCTCTTTCACTCCTTCCACTATCTCCTCCATTTGGGATTCTGATACCGAGAGAAAACTCCCCTGAGATATGTAGAGCACAGACTTTTCCGGTTGCTCATCAAGCCACTGTATATAATCAGGTTTGCTAGCGCGGCTGTTATCGGCGGAGAGTTCTTCGAAAGGTATTAAAGGACCCATGGGGTAGATAGGGATATCGAATTTCGAAGTGAAAACGTCGATTGCTTTGGGTTCGATCTCGTAGGCGGAGGTGAAGAGAATCCACTTAGCTCTAGGAAGCTCATCAAAACACAACTTGGCTCTATTGAAGAGTCGCTGGCTGTAACCGTAGAAAATAGGAGGCAGATCGCGGAACCTCGTCGGAGATAAACCAGGGATGCAATCTACGATTTCGTCCTCTTTTGATTCTAAAACAAAATCAAGATTCAACAACGAGGTTCTTCATAGGCAATCGGAAACTATGACAGACGAATTAGGGTTACCACCAAACAAAGCAATTTCCAGTGTCGCTTACCTGAGGGTTCGATGGGAGCATGGCCGTGACTTATGACTAGATCGGCGTGAAGGAAGAGGGAGAGAATCGTGGCTGTCATTGTCCATAGAGAAGCCACAGGGATATTCCTGCGTATTCCGATAGGCACTGCCCAAGCGATGTATGTATCAGCGATGATTGCAGTTGGAGTTGGCGAATTGAGGCGGTCAAGCAACCGCTCAAACGGCTCCTCAAGCTTGGTGCGGACTGCGTCGATGAAGCCTATCATGTCGTTGGCTCGGATGAGCTCGGAGGGGATAACGTTTGGGAGAGTAGCGAAGCATATCCGGTCGGGTTTTGGTTCGGATCCGATGAAGCCGAGCCATTCCTCGGTGACGACGAAAGTAACAAGGAGGTGAGGATTGCGGCGGATGAGGCCTTTGCAGAGGTTCATCATAGGGTTGATGTGGCCTCTCCCGGGATAAGGCACGGCTACCACGTGGCGGACTTCGAGTGGCTGAGATTCGATGGGATCCATGGGGTGCGAAGTGTGGGATTCTGGTAACTGTCACTAATCGTATAGACTCAGCGATTTGCAGGACTGGATACCACCTCGAACGAGAAACGTAGTCAAATGGAAATCGTAAACAAAGACTCATCAAGTCAAAAATAACGGCTCCAAACTTGGAACTTGTGTTTTATACTCACAACACATGTACCTGTCCACGGCATCAACAAAGATACAAAAACAAATTTGTTTAAATGTTTATAGGGAAAAATCAGTACTAAAAAAAAAACAAATAAAATACCATGAAAAATCTCACTTTCTCAGTTCGTGTGGCCAACTATGGATTTTAAGAACTCTAAACGTTTATTATACAAAATTTATGTAAAAACATATCTATACGTTTAGAGTTCCAACGGTAAGTTGAATTCGTTGAAATTTGCAGAAGTTAAAATTAGGCGAGACAATGTTTGAAAATCTTTTTTATATCTTAACTTTTATTTTATTTGCTATTGTAAGCATAAGATATATCTCCACGAATCTTGCAGTTTTTTTATTACTTTTTTTTTAATTGTTAAGTACACAAGTCCTATCAACAATCAGGGATTAATTGTAGATAAACACATGAACAAATTAAATAACAAATTAAAATCTATCTCTTTTTTTTCTTTTGGGATTTATTGTGTTTTAGAAGCTCAATCAAACTTTTTTTTCATAGATCTGAAATGGGAAGAGATCCCAAACTCTAAAAAATCAAATGAATTTGAGAGAAGACATGGAGAAAAACAAAATCCTATACAACTACAATTTCAAATCAAAGTAATAAACAATATCTCTGTTCCATATCCATTAGAGAGAAGACATAGATCTAAATCACTTTACCCAAATATCAAAATCTGAAAGATCTTCCCTTCCAAACGATTCCCAACTCCGAAGAAGGAATATTCTCTGTTTAGTTGGATTTTAGTAGGAACTCACGAATGATAATCAAGATTTTAATAACTTTACCAATCAAATAAAGAAAAAATCAAAGATCTAATTTTACCTTTATGTATCTAAGCATATACATTGTTTTTTCGAATGATGTACACATATTTATAAGGTTTGATGCACAATACTTGATTCGTGCTTCGGTGTCTTCAACCTTAATTTGTGTTAGCAATATCCTTCAAGAATTTGTGGAAGTTAACATCAGATAAACCACCTTCCATTACAGCTTCTCTGCAAATCTTACTACGTTCTTGAGCTCTTCTTCTCATCTCTCTCCCTTCTTCATTTTCTCCATCCATAAAACTCTTCACCAATTCTTTGATCTCTTCTCTCCTCATCAACAATTTCTTCCCCTTCTTGCTTTCAACTCTCACTCCAACTTTCCAATCCTCCACTATCATCTTCGCATTTAGAATCTGATCCCAACCCAAGGGAAACGTTAACATTGGTACTCCTGAGTATAGCCCTTCCATTGTCGAGTTAAACCCACAATGTGTCCAGAATCCTCCCACACCCGCGTGGCACAACACGCGCAGCTGATCACACCAGCTCACCACTACACCTGATGTACCTTCTAGAGCCTCCTTTAGCTTTGACATGCTCTCACGAGCCACCCAAAGGAACCGCACGCCGCTCTCTTTCACTCCTTCTACTATTTCTTCCATTTGGGCTTCTGACACCGAGAGAAAACTCCCCTGAGATATGTAGAGCACAAACTTCTCCGGTTGCTCATCAAGCCATTGTATATAATCAGGCTTGCTGTTGCTGGCGCTGCTGTTGCCGGCAGAGAGTTCTTCGAAGGGTATTAAAGGACCCATGGCGTAGGCTGGGATATTGAATTTGGAAGTGAAAACGTCGATTGCTTTGGGTTCCATCTCATAGGCGAAGGTGAAGAGAACCCACTTAGCTCTAGGAAGCTCATCAAAACACAACTTGAATTTGTTGAAAAGTTGCTGGGTGCTAGTGTTACCCTGGAAAATTGGAGGCAGATTGCGGAGCCTCGTCGGAGATAAAGCAGGTATGTAATCTACGATTTCGTCCTCTTTTGATTCTAAACCAAATCCAGATTCAACAATGAGGTTCTTAGTAGGAAATCAGAAACTGTGACGGACTAATTAGCAACGAACATAGCAATTTCCAGTGGCTTACCTGAGGGTTCGATGAGATCATGGCCATGGCTTATGAGTAGATCGGAGTGAAGGAAGAGGGAGAGAATCGTGGCTGTCATTGTCCAGAGAGAAGCCACAGGGATATTCCTCCGTATTCCAACAGGCACTGCCCAAACGATGTGCGTATCGGCGATGATTACAATGGGAGGCGGCGAATTGAGGCGGTCAAGCAACCGCTCAAACGGCTCCTCAAGCTTTGTGAAGACTGCGTCGACGAAGCCTACCATATCCTTGGCTCGGATGAGCGCGGAGGGGATGACGTTTGGGAGAGTAGCGAAGCAGATCCGGTCGGGTTTTGGTTCGGATTCGATGAAGCCGAGCCATTCCTCGGTGACGACGAAAGTAACGAGGAGACTAGGGTTACGGCGGATGAGGCCTTTGCAGAGGTTCATCATTGGGTTGATGTGGCCTCTCCCGGGATAAGGCATAGCCACCACGTGGCGGACATCGAGTGGCTGAGGTTCGACGATATCCATGGGGTGCGAAGTGTGTGATTCTGATTACTCTGAGTCTCTGACTAAGCAGACTCAGCGATTTGTAGGACGTACGAGCGTTAATACCAAACGTGGTCAAATGTATAAGGCCCATTAAGTCAAAATAACGGTTACAAAATTTGACTGTGTTTTTTTTACCACAAGCGGTCCATTGGAAATTGTCTTTTTTTTTTTTTTCTCATGGAAATTGTCTCTAGTTCTCATTTTTTAT
>KE153199.1:155459-167172 GCA_000411095.1 Aethionema arabicum
TTGTGTATATACATTTGAAAAAAATTACTCGTATACTGTGTTAGTTATTGAAAATAATAGAAACTCAACAAAAACATTGAATTTTTTTTTTTAACGCAAAAACAATGAATTTAACTTTCAACATTTTGAAAAAAATTACATAATAACACATACAAATTTTAGGCAAATGAATAAAATTAGAGCAGTTAAGAGCTTATGGAAGAGATTGATGTGAATAAATTATATTAAATTAATTAAACAGAAATTAAGTTAAGGAAGAAGGAAAAGAGAGAACAGACATCTTAGGGCACCTCGGATAAAAAAAAGCATGTGAGAATCGATGCACATCATTAAATGCTTTTAAGAGATGACATGGAAGATTCGGTTCTCGGTATTTGCTCTCTTTTTTTTTTTCTGTCTTTGGAAAGGGTGTTTTGTGGAGGAGACAAGAAGCAATGTTTGACGAGTTAGATCAGATCATATTAGAATCTCTTTTTAACTCTTGAAGAGGTGGTGCTCAGTTTATTACTACAAACTACTGCTACTTTTAACCGTTTAACGTCTTAATTGATCAATGAGTTTCTATCTGATTTTGTCTCATTTCCAAAAACTGTTTTAACCAAACTCTGTAAAGATTCTCTTAGAAGCAAAAAGAAACAATCTGCTGCACTTCAGACCTTCTCAGTTCCATGCTAATCCGTAAACTCTACTAATTAATTACCCTTTTTATATTCTTTTTTTTTTAATATTTTTTTATAAAATACTGAATCTTATGTTTGAAATAAATAATACTAATCCTTCGGTGTTTTTATTTGGCTGTGCTGCATATTAGCATTCAATAAATCGGCGCATGTTATCATTTCATAAAATTGTGCATATTAGTTGGCAATAAAACGGCGCATAGTAGTGGGCAATAAAACGGCGCATAGTAGTGGGCAATTAAACAGCACATATTAGTGGGTAATAATACGGCGCATATTAGTGGGCAATAAAACGGCGCATACAACCATTCAATAAAACGGAGCGTATTTAGCATTTAAGATATGTTGGGCTCGGCCCATTGGGTTTCACCATAACATGCTCCATTCTGACGTTATTATGTTGAAGTTGGCGCTTTCCAAAAATAATTTTTTTCTTTTTAATTATTCATATTGCTAATGATTTTTATTCTTACAAATGATGTTTGATCTTGAACAACTCCGAATTGATGGACATGTAAGTCTGAAAAAAAAGTCTTACTATTGAAATTGTTTGACGCCAGTTTGAATATTAATTATAATATGACAAATATTAACTATTTTTTTTTTTATTATAACTAAATGCTACAATTTTTAAAATCGGTGATGGTCATGTAAAAAAGGAAAAAAATAATAATAAAGCAACTATGTAGAGACAGCTGGCGTTGAATGAATGCTGAGCTGGCCTAAATGGATGGTGAACTGGTGCCTATGAATGCTGAGTTGGCGTGAACTGAGACGCGGAAATGAATGCTGATCTGGCAATAATAGTTTGTAGAATTTATAAATAGACCCAAACGACGTCGTTGTCCGTCTTCCACAATCGCCTATCCTGGACCGCTCCGTGCCTTTAAACGTTACGTAAGCTGTTCCAGTTAAAACGAATTACGCGTCGACTCTTAGAGCAAATGCATGAGTGAGAGATTTATGTGAGTCTCTCAACTAATAAAATACTATTATTTTTATTTAATTTTTATTTTAAATTTTTTAATAAATATATTATTGTTGTAAGCCAATAGTATATTGACAAATGGAAAATCAATCTCTCATGGGAAGTTTCAAATCTCTCAAATGAGAGACTCACCCATAAAATTTTCGTTTTTTTGTATTAAAAAATTATTTTTATATTTATTTTTATTGATTTTAATAAGAGAAATTCTACATGAGAGACTCTGATGTCCATGGTTTTATTTATGAAAAACGAATAATTTAGAATATGCTTTAATTTGGACATCTTAAAAATAAATGTAAATGGAAATTCAAAGATACTATTATAAGATTTTTTTTTTCCAAAAAAATTCATTTATTAATCATGTGATATGTTATAAGTCGACATGACCATATACGTATAAAACAAAAGTGGAGTACTGTTTTTCGTTGAACCATGTTTTAAATTATTATCCCATATGATTATTTCAGATATCACGAAAATAGCAAAAAAAAAGAAAAGAAAACTGTTACGCTTTAACCACATAAAGTTGTTACGCTTAAACTATAACATTTATTTACTTTAAAAACACACGATTACACTCCTTTTTCTTCTTAATTAATTTATTTAATATTAATTTACTTTATATAATATGCTTTTTAGCACTATACCTTAAATTAAGACACTACTCTTACATATAATTACTCCTAAATCAAATTATTCCATGAACATTATAGAGATTAAATCTGTGAAGAACGAAAGCTGTTCTTCAACCAAATTGATAATTATTAAATAGATTTTATCAATTTGAGAGATATAACTAACTCTCTTCAAAGTTTACTCAACTACAGTAAAATAAAAAGAAAGTTAACTTTATACATATAATATATAATCAAACCTAAGGTACTATAGCTCCTGAATCCGCCGGAGAACCACCGTCTCCGGCGGTTAAATCAACATCCAATCTAACGGTAGTAACAGTAGAAGTACGTTTCCGTTTCTTTTTCTCATAAGGTATCCCACGAGCCTTAGCTTGACCTTCTCTAACCTCCCTTAAATAAATCCTAACGGCGCGTGCAGCAAACGGGTTCGAATCCGGCTGCCCACCGTTTTCCTCATAAGCAGCTCTTAACCGTCCGATTAAAGCATCTAGAGATCCCCAAGCTTGGTTATGTGAACAATTACAAGGAGATGGAGGATGTGGATTACCAAAATAAGGACAAGCTGTGACGTGGACTTTAGTCTTCCCGAATTGATCAAGATATTTGAGGAATTCGATCACGTGTGCGCCGCTACACCGAGATAGCGTAAGGGGAGGCTTATGGTTTTTTAGATATTGAAGAAACGTGTTCCAGTCACGGCGTTTTTGTGATTCGTAACGGCTAGGTGCTGCAACTGAAGGACTTGGATGATCATCTGATGTAACCGGGTCGGGTTGGTGTGATCCAGATGAAGTAGGTTCCATGAAAAGATGGTGATGAAATTGAGTATATATATGTATATGTATATATATAGAGATTTTTGTGATGAGATTAAGTAGTGTTTGGAAGAGAAAGAGAAAGAGAAAGAGTGTGTTGAGTTTTTGGGAATTTATGGTGTGAAAGAGAATGAAGAGAAGAGACTGAGAAATTAGAAGCACGTGGCCATGGCCCTACCAAAAAGTCCACCTGATACGTCTTATTATTACCAAATTAAATAAAACTGAAAATTATATAAAAAAAAGAAGATTAATTATAATTTAGTTTTAATGGTATTGAAAATTAAATGTAAAACGCGACAGTTAGGGTATGGGGTTATGAAATTCAGGTGTGCAGATGTGATGAATGAGTAGATTAATTTTTAGATTAAATATAAGTATATAACTTAATAATATAAATGGAACTATCATAATAAAAGAGGGAAAGATAAAGTCAATGTTGTAGCCCCCACAATGTTATAAGGGAGGAGAAAAATCTAAAGAAAATGATGAATTCTTTCGAATAATTGGTTGGTGCTTGTCACCCACCACGAACATATTTTTATATATATGTAAATATTTAATGAATAAAAGACTATTCAATCTTTTATTGCAGACAGGAAAGTTTTATGAGATGAACGGTTATTGATAACCATTCGTTCAAACCCAAACCAATCAGAACCGTCCATTCGGTAAACGCTACACTTTGTTTTTGTCTCTAGACTCTCTACATATTATTATAGGATCTTTTCATTTTTTTCTCTTATATAAAATCACCAATCTATAATTTAAATAACTTTTTTTTTAATCATTTAAGTATTTATTAATAGTAATATCGAATTTGATAAATGTAAAAGATCAAAGGCATTCCCAGTAGCTTTTGTGGAAATACGTATGCGAGAAAATAAATGGGCTTTAATTTGGGCCTATATTGTCAAGATATATTATATAGTTCATGTAACGCGATATTTTCTAAAGGAACGGTCCAATAGAATTGAGTGGTTGACCCGCACTGGGTCGGGTCAAATAGTTTGCCGTCATAAGTACGCATAGCCGAGCAGCAAAACGGCGCCGTTTGAGAAATTCTATTCCACCCTTTCTAGTAGTCCAACCGAATCTTCCTTTCGTTCATTTCTACATTTGAAGTAAATCTTGGGATTTTGGAGTTCGTTATTTTCAGAACCGTTCAGATCTCCGATTTCTTTTGGATTCCGATCTTCTTTCGTCTGCTTTCCTCGAAGGTACCTTTCGTATTTGCTTCTCTTGGTATCTGACGAATCATTTGCAGGTTAGGGTTAGATAAATCAGTCTATCACTCCGATTCTCATCGGTTTTCTGTTAAAAGTGTCCTCTCTATGTTTGAATCTCTTGCGTCAGTTGATTTTCTAGTTTCGTTTTGATTTATATTGGTCTTTCTTTCGTTCTTGATAGGTTCTTCCTTTACTTAATGCTTCACAAGCGAGCTGGTGAAGCATTTGTTGCGAAGGAGAACGGTGATAAAAGCATCAGCTGCGATTTAACATCTTTGCCTACAAAGAGACGCTGTGCAGATAGCACTGATTCTGCGTCCGACCAGTCTACGATCATCGATTCTGGTAGCAGCAGCCGATTCAACAGCGACAGCGTCGTCCCGCATCCCGGCATGGCTTTTGGTAACTCCAACCGTCAGGAGATCGATGAGGATCTGCACAGCCGGCAACTCGCTGTGTATGGACGCGAGACGATGAGGCGTCTTTTTGCTTCAAACGTTCTCATCTCGGGGATGCACGGGCTTGGCGCTGAGATTGGTAACATTTTATTATATCTTCTTTGTATTCATTTGGTCCTTTGATGAAATGGTTGCATCTGTCGTCCCCTTGCTTTGAAACTTGTGGATTTCTTTTTCGTATGCGTCCCATGAGCAGCTGTAAAGAATTGCGTCTTCATCAGTTATTGTTTTATTAACGAGGCTAGTTGACTCGACTCTTCTTGATAAGTTTTTCTGTTCTCCTGATCTTTGATTGTTGGTATTCTTCTCCTTCCAAATCATAGAAGTTTCTGATGTTCCTTGATTGTTTGATATATTCGTCTTTGGTTTTCCCCGAGTGAGTGTTCAAATATGCATTATAATTTTGAATTGTTGCTTATGCTTCACTTTTGTTGTCATTTTATCTTTTCCTTCTACTTTCTGTCCTCCCTCATGCAGTTTTTCCCCTTTATTTCAGCCAAGAATCTCATTCTTGCTGGTGTGAAATCCGTCACCCTACATGATGAAAGAGATGTAGCGCTATGGGACTTGTCTAGCAATTTTGTTTTCTCTGAGGATGATGTTGGGAAAAACAGGGCGGTTGCTTCTGTTCAAAAGTTACAAGATCTTAACAATGCTGTGGCTGTCTCTAGCTTGACCACAAGCTTAACGAAAGAGCATCTTTCTGCATTCCAGGTCCGTAGACAGTTTCATTTGTCTTGTCCTTAGCTCTATCTGGACTAAATTTTTGCATACTACTCCTTGCCAATTAGGCTGGATGTTTATATTGATAACTTGCTAGTTGATGATTGAATGGACCCATAGAAGTTGGAAAATATTGCCTAACCAAAAGAATTGGTCTCTATCTCTTTAGACTTTAGGTGATAGTTCGATTTTATCATCTATAAGTTCTGATATCGAAGACTCATGCATGCCTTTTCTCCTGGTTGTTTCTTGTTGACTGGTTTTATGCTGACACATCTACTCTCTTCTGAGGCAGGTTGTTGTTTTCTCTGACATAAGCTTGGATAGAGCAATTGAATTTAACGACTTTTGCCACAGCCAGCAGCCCCCTATCGCTTTTGTCAGGGCTGATGTCAGGGGTCTTTTTGGCTCCGTCTTTTGTGATTTTGGGCCTGAGTTTGCAGTTCTTGATGTTGATGGAGAGGAACCCCACACAGGCATCATTGCCTCCATCTCTAATGAGAACCAGGCATTTATCTCTTGTGTTGATGATGAGAGACTTGAATTTCAAGATGGCGACCTAGTTATTTTCTCTGAAGTTGAGGGCATGACAGAATTGAATGATGGGAAGCCAAGGAAAATAAAAAGTGCAAGGCCATATTCTTTCACCCTTGAGGAGGACACCACAGGCTATGGAACTTATGTGAAGGGTGGTATCGTTACTCAGGTGAAACAGCCGAAGTTGTTAAAATTCAAGCCATTGAGGGAAGCACTTAAAGATCCAGGGGATTTTCTGTTCAGTGATTTCTCAAAGTTTGATCGACCTCCCCTCCTTCACTTAGCATTCCAGGCACTTGATCAGTTTATATCTAGAGCTGGTAGGTTACCTGTTGCTGGCTCAGAAGAGGACGCTCAACAGCTTTTATCCATTGCTACAGTCATCAATGACGGGCAGGATGATTTAAAGGTGGAGAATGTTGACCAAACGCTCCTACGGCACTTTTCCTTTGGAGCCAAGGCTGTCCTGAATCCCATGGCTGCAATGTTTGGCGGTATTGTTGGACAGGAGGTTGTTAAAGCTTGCTCTGGGAAATTTCATCCTCTCTTTCAGGTAATATCTCTGTCACATATGCGGTCTTTGTATGCGAATTTCCCTTGTTATAATGTTTCATTTGCCTGGAGATACCTGCATAATACTCTTTATTGACTCCTGTAAATTGTTTACTGCTTCCTGATGGGACCTACTGTTTAACTTTTTTTTTTTTTTAATCAGTTTTTCTACTTCGATTCGGTGGAATCACTCCCCTCTGAAGCTCTGGACCCGAGTGATTTAGGACCAAGGAACAGCCGCTATGATGCCCAAATATCTGTATTTGGGGGAAAGTTTCAGCAAAAACTCGAAAATGCTAAAGTTTTCACTGTAGGGTCCGGTGCTCTTGGCTGTGAGTTCTTGAAAAATATGGCACTGATGGGGGTTTCATGTGGAAGCCAAGGAAAACTAACAGTAACGGATGATGATGTAATTGAGAAGAGTAACCTCAGTCGTCAATTTCTGTTCCGTGACTGGAACATTGGACAGGCGAAATCCACTGTTGCTGCTTCTGCTGCTGTAGGTATAAATCCCCACTTCAACGTTGAGGCCCTACAAAACCGTGTCGGCGCAGAGACTGAGAATGTCTTTGATGATGCCTTCTGGGAGAACTTAGCGGTTGTCGTCAATGCCCTGGATAATGTCAATGCGAGGCTCTATGTTGATTCGAGGTGCTTGTATTTCCAGAAGCCTCTCCTTGAATCTGGGACTCTTGGTGCAAAGTGCAACACACAGATGGTTATTCCTCATCTAACTGAAAATTACGGTGCTTCAAGGGATCCACCAGAGAAACAGGCGCCCATGTGTACAGTGCATTCGTTTCCTCACAACATTGACCACTGTTTAACTTGGGCTCGCTCTGAGTTTGAGGGTCTCCTTGAGAAGACTCCCACTGAAGTAAATGCTTATCTCTCTAGCCCGGTTGAATACACTAACTCAATGATGAGTGCTGGCGATGCTCAGGCTAGGGACACATTGGAGAGGATTGTTGAGTGCCTTGAGAAGGAAAAGTGTGAAACTTTCCAAGATTGCCTAACCTGGGCTCGACTGAGGTAACACTCTTTTATGAATACACTTGGCACTTCCTTAAGTTTAAAGTAGTCTTGTGGTTATGATTGAATGAAAAAGATTTACTTTATTCATCTGCTTCTTAAGTTTCTTTCTAATCCTTTTGGCATGTGACGCATCATTAGATTCTGAGTTAACAAGTATTAGGAACACTGTGTTAGGAGTTAACTTTATTTCAGAACTAGTAGTTTCTTCTGCATGAATAATAAAATGTGGGAAAGATTGTATTTGTTAAAGTCCATTGTAAAATCCGTGGTTATTGCAATCATTTACGTGTTTCTCGATTTACCAGGTTTGAGGATTACTTTGTGAACCGTGTGAAGCAATTGATATACACATTTCCTGAAGATGCTGCGACTAGTACTGGGGCTCCATTCTGGTCTGCTCCAAAAAGGTTCCCACGTCCACTCCAGTACTCCTCTTCTGACCTAAGCCTCCTAAACTTTGTCACAGCAGCAGCTATTTTACGCGCTGAGACATTTGGGATACCAGTACCTGAGTGGGTCAACAACCCAAAGGAAACAGCTGAAGCCGTTGACCGAGTGATAGTCCCAGATTTTGAGCCAAAGAAAGATGCAAAGATTGTGACGGATGAGAAAGCAACTACTTTATCCACTGCTTCAGTGGATGACGCTGCAGTCATCAACCAACTCATTGCAAAGCTCGAGCAGTGTAGGCGTAGCTTGGCTCCAGAATACAGGATGAAACCAATTCAGTTCGAAAAGGTAGACATCCACTGATATTATCTTTACTTATTTTGAGTTGTCTTAGTATATTCGTTTTGTGTATCCCGGTTTGGGTTGATTATGGCAAGAGTGTCCGGACTCTTTAAATCGAATTGCCAATGCTTCTAGTCTAGTAAAGTATCTAGTGAGTAGTTATGAAAGTGACATGTGGCAGCACTCTTCTGAGCAGATGGCCCTTTATTTTTATTGCTAAGAGTGTCATTTGAATGCTGATGTCTGTAGGATGACGACACTAACTATCACATGGATGTGATAGCTGGGCTGGCCAACATGAGGGCGAGGAACTACAGCATACCTGAGGTCGACAAGCTCAAAGCAAAGTTCATTGCTGGGAGGATCATTCCAGCCATCGCTACTTCGACAGCCATGGCTACTGGGCTCGTGTGCCTTGAGCTCTACAAGGTTCTAGATGGAGGACACAAAGTGGAGGATTATAGGAACACATTTGCCAACCTAGCGCTGCCACTCTTTTCCATGGCTGAGCCAGTTCCACCAAAGGTGGTGAAGCACCGTGACATGGCTTGGACTGTGTGGGACAGATGGGTTCTCAAAGGAAACCCAACTCTGCGCGAGGTCTTGCAGTGGCTTGGGGACAAAGGACTTAATGCATACAGCATCTCCTGCGGAAGCTGCCTTCTATTCAACAGTATGTTCCCAAAGCATAAGGAGAGGATGGACAAGAAAGTAGTGGATCTCGCTCGGGATATTGCCAAGATTGAGTTGCCGGCTTACCGCCACCATTTTGACATAGTGGTAGCTTGCGAGGATGAAGATGATAATGACGTCGATACTCCTCTCGTCTCTATCTACTTCCAGTGAAAATTTCACCCTACACAAAAACAGGTACTGTGACATGAGAAAATTTATGTTTCTGAGGACGTTTTCTCTGATGCGGGGTTGGCTACAAGGAGACCAGGTTTTGTCTTGAAATTGGCCGTGTACTATCATCCTGTTTGTTTGAAGATTACCACAACATTACCCATACGAGATGTTGTTTCCTCAACTAAACTGATCCCATACTGTAATGAGTAACATTCCAAGTTTCTAAATTTCTTTCTAAAAAATGGCTATCAAAGATGATTTGTTCTTCACAAAAACGAGTTAACGTTTGAAATTTGATCTTCATTGTTCTATTGTACAGCACTCTGCAACATGATTTTTGCTCCGTAACCTACCTCAGATGGGCTCAAAGTCGACGTCTAAACCAAAACCTTACCATTTGAAATAAAAATCAAATTTGAAATAGACCCATATAAGGGATATAACCCGATGTATGAAAACCCAAGAATGGAATCAATTTAAATCAGAAACAGCGGCAAAAAACGACGTCGCTTGGCAAGTTCTATTTCACCGTCGCCGTTGTCCTACCGAATCTTTCTTCCTTCATTTCTTCATTTGAAGTAAATTTTGGTATTTTTGCAGTTTCGTTCATTTCAGTATCGGTCACATCTCCGTTTTCTTTTAGATTCCGATCTTCCTTCGTCTGCTTTCCTCAAAGGTACGTTTCGTCTTTGCTTCTTATGGTTTCTGAAGAATCATTTTCAGATTAGGGTTAGGTATATCAGTCTATCACTACGATTCTCATCCGTTTGTCTGTTAAAACTTTCATTCCTATGTTTGTATGTGTTCTGCTTCAGTTGATTTTCTAGTTTCATTTTGATTTACATGGGTCTTTCGCTTGTACTTGGTAGGTTCTTCCTTCACGTTATGCTTCACAAGCGAGCTGGTGAAGCAGTTGTTGCCAAGGAGAACGGCGATAAAAGCATCAGCTCCGATTTAACATCGTTGCCGACAAAGAGACGCCGTGTAGATATCACTGATTCTGCGTCTGACCAGTCTACGATCGTCGATTCTGGTAGCAGCAGCCAATTCAACAGCGACAGCGTAGTCCCGCAACCCGACATGGCTTTTGGTAACTCAAACCGTCAGGAGATCGATGAGGATCTGCACAGCCGTCAGCTCGCTGTGTATGGACGTGAGACGATGAGGCGTCTTTTTGCTTCGAACGTTCTCATCTCGGGGATGCACGGACTAGGCGCAGAGATTGGTAACATTTTATAATATGTTCCTCTTTGTATTTATTTGGTCCTTTCATGACATGGTGACATATCTCGTACCTTTGCTTTGAAACTTGTGGAATTTTATTTCTTCGTATGCGTCCTGTTACCAGCTGTAAAGAATTGCTTCTTCATCAATTGATGTTTTATTAAACGAGGCTAGTTGACTTGACTCTTCTTGATAAGTTTTTGTGTTCTCCTGATCTTTGATTTTTGGTATTCTTCTCCATCCAAATCATAGAAGTTTCTGATGTTCCTTGATTTGCTTGATATGTTGGTCTTTGGTGTTCCCTGTTCAAATGTTCATGTTAAATTGAATTGTTGCCTATGGTTAACTTTTGTTGTCGATTTTATATAGCATTTTTCCTCTACTTTCTTTCCTTCCTCATGCAGATTTTCCCTTTTGTTTCAGCCAAGAATCTCATTCTTGCTGGTGTGAAGTCTGTGACCCTTCATGACGAAAGAGTTGTTGAGCTATGGGACTTATCTAGCAATTTTGTTTTCTCGGAGGATGATGTTGGTAAGAACAGGGCGGTTGCTTCTGTTCAAAAGTTACAAGATCTTAACAATGCTGTGGCTGTCTCTAGCTTGACCGTAAGCTTAACGAAAGAGCATCTTTCTGGATTCCAGGTCCGTAGACAGCCTCATTTGTCTTGTCCTTAGCTCTATCTGGACTAAATTATTGCATACTATCTCCTTGCCAATTAGGCTGGATGTATATATAGTTAACTTGTTATTTGATTGATGGAATGGACCCCATAGAAGTTGAAATATTTTGCCTAACCCAAAGAATTGGTTAATATCTCCTTAGGTGTTAGTTTGGTTCTATCATCTATAAGTTGTGATATGGAAGATTCGTGCTTACCTTTCTATTGGTTGCTTCTCATTGACTGGTTTTACGCTGACATCTACTTTCTTCTGAGGCAGGTTGTTGTTTTCTCTGACATAAGCTTGGACAGAGCAATTGAATTTAACGACTTTTGTCACAGCCAGCAGCCCCCTATTGCTTTTATCAGGGCTGATGTAAGGGGTCTTTTTGGCTCCATCTTTTGTGATTTTGGGCCTGAGTTTGCAGTTCTGGATGTTGATGGAGAGGAACCCCACACAGGCATCATTGCCTCCATCTCTAATGAGAACCCGGCATTTATCTCTTGTGTTGATGATGAGAGACTTGAATTTCAAGATGGCGACCTAGTTATTTTCTCTGAAGTTGAGGGCATGACAGAATTGAATGATGGGAAG
>KE153202.1:9342-30327 GCA_000411095.1 Aethionema arabicum
ATGAAATATATAAAAGAAAATTCAATCTATCATCTATGTTTCACCATTAATATAAACCATAAACGTCGAATTCAATGACGTTAAACTATTAAACGACATCGTTTCATGTTTCATCGATGAATCAAAATTTTATCCGGTTTTGAGAATTTTTTTTGTCCCGCATACAATGCGGGTAAAATCCTAGTTATACTTATACTGATATACATCACTCTAGTAATATTTAAATCAATTTTTTTTTAATTTAGCAATAATCCATTTTTTTAATTAGGGTGTAAAATTAATAATCGCTTCAAGTATATTTAATTATATTTATACTGTTATACATGGCTAATATTTTCATTTCTAGTAACGTTAATTACTAATATTTCTATTATTATTTCAATTTTTAGTATCCATTATATTTATGATTTTGTTGTATCTTTAATTATATCAAATATGTATTTTTAGAGTGTCCAATTATATTTTAATTACGTATATTTATAAGTTGATCATTACATTTTAAAAAATAGTAACTAATCACTATTAACTTTAGAATTTAGAAAAATATTTTAATTGTAAAATAATCCGTAGAATTTTTATATGATGATTAGATAAAATTAAATCGTTGTATTTTAATAATTTAACTTAAAAGATAATATTGACATATAAAAGGAAAATATAAAACCTACCATATTATAAATAAAACACATTCAAACTTTACATTTTTAAGTAAAAGAATAATCTTACTTTTTGAACACCAATAAAACGAGGACAAAAAACACCAATAAAACACGTCAATATGAACACATTTATGACTACATTAAATTATTGGGATACGTGTGTCTACAAAATACGTCTCAATTTTTTTTTTTTTTTTACAATACTTCTTCAATTATTTTAAGTCTAGATATTGCCATTGTGATGATAACGATTGAATATATATCCATCACTAATTAATCTTACATATATTATCCAACTACAACCACAGAAAACAAAAAGTTAGTGACTAACCGACCAGTTAGGGCGTTCTCATTACATAATACTAGAAATGTCTTAATTTTTTGAACTTTCTTTAATTTTTTATTTTTTGGTCTAAAAACATATTAGACACCTCTTCAAAAAATCTCATTTTGGATTTTTTTCAATAATTAAAATCTGAATAGTGGTTTTTAGAGCTTTAAAGCTCTGCAATGGCCGAAAAAAAAAGCTCTGCAATGTGGATGGCTTTATAGCTAATTTAAAATTGATTTATAGTCGGTTTAGAGTGTTTAGACATATATAATAATAAAATAAATTGATTTGTAGTCGGTTTAAACATTTAAAGTTGATTCAATAAATCTCTCCTAATAAATTAAAATTGTTAAATATTTGAGTGTAACAACTAACAACCGCGTACCAGCAGCAAATTTCAATCACATTACTTTCACGTTCACAATCTCATATTATCTGGAAAACCAATTGCCTGATGCGTCGTCGTTTCACCACCACTTGAAAACCCTAAGTCTATAAATTCATGTGTAACAGTTGAGCAAATCAAAACCATTTAAAACAATTATCAAGAATTAAAAGGAGAAGAAGAAGAGGTCTAATGGCGATGAATGATGAAGTGAAGGTGTGGGGGATATGGGCGAGCCCTTTCAGCCGTCGGATCGAGATGGCTCTCAAATTCAAAGGCATTCCTTACGAGTATTTTGCTGAAGATTTGAACAACAAGAGCCCTATGCTTCTTCAGCTTAACCCTATTCATAAGAAGGTCCCTGTTCTCTCCCATAACGGTAAAGTCATTATTGAGTCACATGTTATCCTTGAATACATCGAGGAGACTTGGCCACAAAATCCAATTCTCCCTCAGGATCCATATCTCAGATCCAATGCTCGAATCTTTGCGAGACTCGTCGATGAACAGGTTAATTTTTTCACCAAATTTTTAGATAGAGATCAATCGATTAATGTTAGTATCGAAATGGCTTCAAATGTGCCCAATTTTTTAAAAAATCAATTTCTCTTTAAAAAATTGGTTTATTCTTCTGATTTGCAAGGTCAAATGTTAAACAATTAGATTCTTCTAAACAATTAAACATAAATAATGATTGATTAGACAATTATATACAATAATTATCCACTTGAGTGTTGTAGCTTACTGTTTGGTGAATTACTGTTGAAAAAGTGAAATTAAATTGGATTTATATCTTTTTCTAATCCTGTTAACTATGTGATTACTAAATCCCTGTTTATCTCTTATTGTAGATATCAAATGCTGGGTTTGCTTCAATGGTGAAAGCAGGAGAGACAGGAAGAGACTCATTGATCCAGCAAAGCAGAGATCTGATTAAGCATCTTGAGAAAGAACTCGCTGGAAAAGATTTCTTTGGAGGTAAAACTGTTGGATTCTTGGACTTTATTGCAGCAAGTATGATCCCATTTTGTCTTCAGAGGTACTGGGAAGGTATAGGAATTGATGTGACTCCAGAAGATAAGTTTCCAGAATTCACCAAATGGGTTAAGAAAATGGAGGAACTTGAAGCTGTAAAAGAATGCATCCCTCCAAAAAAAGAACATATTGAACACATGATGTATATGGCCGAAAGAATCAAATCAGCATGATCATGTAACCATCATCTATCTTTAACTTATTCTTGTTGTTGCAATGAAACTTTGATTATTTTCTACACATGATAAAACTTTATTTATTTGCTACTCTGTTTCAATTTGCACTGTTACATGATAAATCCCACAAGTTTTTCTACAGAAATTTCTAATATCAGAAATGATATCTTTAGGATTAGCTTCAGGCTCAGCTAAAACATGACATAGCAACACAATTCTACCAACGGTGATCTCCCAGACATGTACATCATGAACAACTTTAACTCCATTGATCCGTTTAAGTCCTCTTTCAAGCTTTTCAACTTCCATATCACGTGGTGCACTTTCCATTAATATCCCAAATATGTTCTTAAGCATTGGAACAGTAGCAGCTAAAGCAAAACCAGAGAAGACAAGAGTGCATAATAAATCAACCAAAACCCATTCTGGTTTCACCCAAATGATACCTCCACCAATCATAACACCAAGTGATTGGATCATATCAGCCATTGCGTGTAAATAAGCTCCTTGAATGTTAATGTTCATTACCTTTGTCTTCTCCTCTAAAGAATCTATCTCTTCACTCTCATTCTCCATGTCATCATCATGATGCAGATGATGATAATGATGATGATGATGATTGTGATCATGGTGATCATGTCCTAACCATACAACCATAACCAAATTCATTAAAAACCCAAATGCAGATATCCCAAACATGATTTCTCCATTCACTTCTCTGGTTCTAGTAACAAGTCTTTGAATTGCTTCAATGATTATAACTCCAGAGATAAGCCATATGAGCTGAACAGATAAGAAAGCTGCAAGAACTTCTAACCTTTTAAACCCAAATGAGTTACGAGGATTAGGTTCCCAGCTAGAGATCTTAATTGCTAAAAGAGAAACACAGAGTCCAGCAACATCTGTAAGTAAATGAGCCGCATCTGTCATAACCGCGAGACTATTAGCCTTAAATCCACCAACGATTTGAACGGACATTACAACGACGTAGAGAAATATGAGACTAAGTAATCTTCTCATTGAATCTTCACTTTCTCTTGACTCAGAACTGCTGTGTTCGTGTTTCATGAATGCACATGAGAGAGAAACGCCTTTGGTCTCATCGGATTGTTCGAATTCTGGTGGCGAGATATCATCTTCGCCGAATTTAGAAATGGAAACTTGCTCCAATTCCATATCTGTTGTTTATACGTTTCAAAGAATTGAATTCTTTATAAGATGATTAACGATTTTGAAGACAAGGAAGAGCGAGAGAGAATGAGACAAAGAAACGATTTAAACGAACCTGGGGATAAGATTAAGAGATAAAACACATATGAACCTCAGTGATTGATAATTCCGGATTAAAGAGAAGATGACATTGTTCTAGTTTTCTAAGACGATCATCGATTTACGAGCGAAGAACAATATGATCCTGCAAAAATGGGGGAGAAAAGGAACTTATAAATGTCTTCCGTTCATCGCTTTCCGTTAGCTTTTAGGTTGGATTTGGGTTCGTTGGGATAACGGTCGTTAAATTTAACGGAATGTAGAATCTTTTTTTTTTTATTTTATTTTATTAATTTGGAATCTATAAATAAGTCGCTGTGACTTGTGATTGGTGAAAACGAATAATCTTTAATTTAAGTAGAGTAAAGACGAAAAAAGCGATAAATAATTAAGAATTTTGGTATGTAAATATTTTCCAAAAAATGTATAGGTTTCTAAGAAAAGTAGTCATCAATGACGAAAATATATAGACATGTAATAACATTGTATTAAATTTCGCGATTTATTTCGAGTAATTACTAATTTTGATGTCTCTTTCTTTTTCTTTTACTGGATATGATATGTGTACATCAAAGGTGGCGGCTGAACACAATGGACCGACTTTTCTTCTTCGGATTAAAAATCTTAAATCATACTAAATTTAATATCTTCCATACGTTGATTTCTCGTCTCTTTATTTTCTTATTTTTAATAAATTAATATAATAAGTGACGTTTTGTATGGTTTGATATTAGGTAACTGTCCATGTTCGATGGAATTTTTATTGTTAATTAACTTTTTTATAATACTAGAAAACAAAAGTAGTCAATAATATTTGTTCGACCGTTTGAAAATTGCATAATTTATTATTTCTAGAAGAAAAGCCCAATAGAATAGGCCCACTAGTATTTATGAAAGTATATAAAAGGGCCCACAAGCGTCGACACGCTCCAAAGATTTCTCGAAGCTTAATAAAAAGTCGACCAATCAATCAAATTGACTCGTTTAATCAAACTATTTGAGTCCTAAACATCGGTCGTCTCGTCTCGTCTCCTCCTCCTTGCGGCTCGAACGCCGAGGGAACAGTTTCGCTAGTAATCTTCGGTTGTTTGTTCTTCAACTTGGCAGTAATTGATCGGAGATGGCGGAGAAGCCGGCGAAAGAGCAGCAGGAGCAGAAACGAGCGATGGAACCAGGGGTTCTTGACGATATTATTCGTCGCTTAGTGGAGTTTAGGAACACCAGGCCTGGATCGGGGAAGCAAGTTCATCTCAGCGAAGGTGAAATCCGTCAGCTCTGTGCTGTATCTAGAGAAATCTTTCTTCAACAACCTAATTTGCTCGAACTAGAAGCACCAATCAAGATCTGCGGTCAGATTTCTCTTCTCTTCTGAAAAGAAAATTGTGGGGGTTGGGATTGAATATTTGTTTTCTTCTGTTTTGACTGGTTTCTGGTCACAAGATGTTTAAAGGAGGTTGGTTTCGCTTAAATTTAGTATAT
This sequence comes from Aethionema arabicum, assembly GCA_000411095.1. Taxonomy (NCBI): domain Eukaryota; kingdom Viridiplantae; phylum Streptophyta; class Magnoliopsida; order Brassicales; family Brassicaceae; genus Aethionema; species Aethionema arabicum. Next base: position 14,677 of record KE153202.1, read on the forward strand.
GTTGAAACAAGGTATTTTTAGGTTCATCACGCTTAGATTTGTTCAGTACTCATGAACTGAAGTTTTACTCGAGTGTATCACAACTTTACTCTGTTCATTTTGGAAGGGAAAATGTACGAGTTCTTTGTAAGTTTATAAGTAGGTTACTCTTGGTGGATTTTAGGTTGTAAATTCGGCAGAACTGTTGTTTTGACTCAAGAACACCATTCTGTGTGACTGATGACAATTGATGATGGTCTCTGTTCAGAACGATAAAGTCAATAGAAAATATGATAAAAAAAGTTGAATGTTTTATGGTGCAAGTCTGAGATAGGATCAAAGACTTTTGACCGGTTCATACGAGGTTGGAGTCTCTTATAATAATCTTGTTAATCCTCGGAGTTCTTGGTTTCTCATTCATTTGCAATGTTTGCTTCTAGTGTCTAAGATTTCATGGTTCTTTATGTGAATTATTTTGCTGTCTCATACATTTTACAGGTGATATCCATGGGCAATATTCAGATCTTTTGAGACTTTTTGAGTATGGAGGATTCCCTCCAGAGGCCAATTATTTGTTCTTAGGTGACTACGTTGACCGTGGGAAGCAAAGCTTGGAAACAATATGCCTTCTCCTAGCGTACAAAATCAAGTACCCTGAGAACTTCTTCTTGTTGAGAGGGAATCATGAATGTGCCTCCATTAATCGTATTTATGGTTTCTATGACGAGTGCAAACGCAGGTTCAGTGTCAGAATCTGGAAAATATTCACTGATTGCTTTAACTGTCTACCTGTGGCCGCCTTAATTGATGACAGAATACTATGTATGCATGGTGGAATTTCCCCAGAGTTGACCAGTTTGGACCAGATCAGGAATATTCAACGCCCAATGGAGATTCCAGAATCTGGTTTGGTGTGTGATTTACTATGGTCAGATCCTAGTAGCGATGTCAAAACATGGGGAATAAACGATCGTGGTGTTTCATACACTTTTGGACCTGAAGCAGTTGCAGAATTTCTAGAGAAAAATGACATGGACCTTATCTGTCGTGCTCACCAGGTGTTTTAATCGCGTTATCTCTGTTATTATGACCTTATTTTTAACAACTTTGAAGCTTAGTCTAAGTGTTTTAACTCTTTTTCTTAGGTTGTTGAAGATGGATATGAGTTCTTTGCAGACAGAAAGGTAGTTACAGTATTTTCAGCTCCAAACTATTGTGGGGAATTTGACAACGCTGGGGCAATGATGAGCATTGATGAAAGCTTAATGTGCTCATTCCAAATTCTAAAGCCGACCGAGAAGAGATCATCATTTCTATAACAATGAGTATCCAGTTGCCACATGTACTAGTCAAGAATCCCCCTCAAGGTAAAAAAAAAAACTTTGTTGCATATTTGAAATGCTTCTTATGATTAGGCAATGTTCTTGTTATGGGAATGCTTTTGATTTTAGACTTTTGATTTTTCTGGTGCAGCTGTACACGGCGGAGAGGATCTTACAATAGAACATTAGCATAGCTTTCAAGTTCTCACAAACAGTGGAAGAAGAAGATAGTGACCAAGTCAGGATCCAATCTCCATGTGTTTTTGTATTCTTGTAAGTTTTATATTCTCAATTGTACCATCCAGTTATATGAGTTCTGATCATAATCATAGCATGGAACCAAAGTCTAAAAAACCTTTTTAGAATTAGATGGTTATCATCAATGCCATTGCCCTAGCTTTTACATGATCATCTAGCTTTTCTGATAAATCTGAAATTATACGAATATACATCCTTAAATCATACGAGATAATCACAGTAAAATAAGCTATTTATGTATATGTAGATATATTGTGTTTTGATCTTAGGAAAACTAAATTAGTCTGATTTGAACTAAACCGGAAGATTATGATTGAAAATAAAATAATTGTTATTTAATACTAATTGATTTTACGTATTACAAAGAGAACCAGATTCATACCAAACATAATAAATTTATGTTTGAAAATCAAATCGAATAATTTAAGTCCGAGTCAACACTGTACCAGTAATTAGGCGATACCGAAAAGAGCCGAGGCGACTAATAATTGTGTGATCGAGAAACTGTGTATTAATCGTTAAAGAAGGCAAAGTTGGTATACACAACCGTATAAGAAACCTCCAAATATAAGCCCAGGATTCAGATTCCCTCTTGTTTACAGTCTGTCCCCTTACTTCTTCTGGCCTCTCTCTCTCTCTTTCCATCTCCACCGCAGAGATCCATCGAGTCATATCTTCCTCTATCCATGGATTATCTCGTCGAATCCGGTTGGCAGGTACTTTTCTATATTTCTTTTTTCCGTCATCTCGTTCCCTACGTTCTTGTTTGGTGTTTGCAGTGATATCTGCGTGTTTTCTCTCCCTCGCTGTCGATTTCAGTTTTTACGGTATTATCATACAAGTGTCCTTACGCGAGTGTCTGTGTTGTGGTCCGCCGCATTGGAATGGTGTGATCCTGTGTGTTAGATTGGTTTTGTTTCGATTGTTTTACTGCTTAAGATCTGGATTTAGCTGTGCTAATTCCATTGGCTATCTATTTCGAATTTATCCCACTTTGTGTTTGTTTTTGGAGCTTAGTTGGATTTAGTCTTGGTCCACCTGAAAATCAGTCTGGTTTATCTCGCGTCTTGTATTAGATTGTTTTTTTTGTAATTTGTTTCCAAACGATCGGATTCTGTAGCGATTGTTATGGAAATCGCATTTCAGATGTTAACCATTTCGAAGGAGTCACTGTGTGTAAGCGTGGAAGGTAATGGGTGGTGTCAGTATAATCTTACTATTGCCTTAAGATTGATTTCGTCAAACTAAACACGTTCTTACCTAGCGTTAAGATCATGATTTTCTCTTAGTTCGAATTTTACAGCTTTCGCTTACCCTTTTTTTTGTGTGGTGATGCAGTACCTTGTTACACATTTCAGCGACTTCCAGCTTGCGTGCATTGGCAGTTTTATTCTCCATGAAAGCGTATTTTTCTTATCCGGACTCCCTTTCATTTACTTTGAAAGGGCAGGATTGCTGAGCAAATACAAAATTCAGGTTTGTTTCTTCTTGTTTTCATGATTCTAGGGTCTTTGCATATAATCATGGCTTTGCAGGACTGTTCATTAAGATTGACTGAAAAGGAATCAAGTTTACAAAGTATCAGCTTATGTAAATTTCTTTTATTTTTCAAATGGTTACTGATTCCAAAAATTGTATCTGCTCTTACAATTTACATTACTGGAACGGCTATGTGATTAATTGTTTTAGCTTCTCCTATATTAAACGATTAGTTTTGTTTGTTCTTCTTCAGAAAAAAAATAATACCCCTGAAGCCCAGGAAAAATGCATTGGCCGGTTATTGCTGTACCATATCTGCGTAAACTTACCCCTGATGATGGCCTCATATCCTGTCTTCAAATTCATGGGCATGCGGAGCAGTTTTCCTCTGCCCACATGGTATTATCAGGTTCTTTAGTGCTAGCCTTTCATTTGTGCTTTGACGTTAACCTCTTTCAAGTGGCATATAAAAAACAAGAAACACATCAGTGTTGAGCTGCATGTGAAGAACCTGAGTTATGTCTGATCTGGTATGTGAAACCATCTTTGGCGATGCTCCTGCAGGAAAGTGGTGTCTGCACAGATACTATTCTACTTCATCATTGAAGATTTTGTATTCTATTGGGGTCACAGGATCTTGCATACAAAATGGTTGTACAAGAACGTGCACAGTGTGCATCATGAGTAAGCTTATTCGCCACCTGTTTCATTCCCTCTCTTTGCCTTTTTGTGCTCTATAGTGGTAGTCTATTTACAGTCTCTATTGCCAATAATCTTATGCTATTACTTACAGATACGCAACACCATTTGGTTTGACATCAGAATATGCTCATCCTGCTGAAATTCTGTTCCTTGGTTTTGCTACCATCGTTGGTCCGGCTCTCACCGGGCCCCACCTGATCACCCTCTGGTTGTGGATGATGCTTAGAGTTATTGAGACCGTTGAGGCACATTGTGGTTATCATTTCCCATGGAGCCCCTCGAATTTTCTTCCTCTGTACGGCGGGTAAGAACTCCCATCTAATCTGTAGTAATCTTGAAGAGCCAACATCTTTAAATCTAACAGATCATAACATGGATATACAATTATCTTTCTTACAGTGCTGACTTCCATGACTACCATCATCGTTTGCTTTACACAAAGTCGGGAAACTACTCATCAACGTTTGTCTACATGGACTGGTGAACATCTGAACTCTTATCCTAATATTACAAAAGTCGTCACTTGCTTATTCTAACACCTTTGTGTTTCTGTGCTTCTTCAGGATCTTTGGTACTGACAAAGGTTACAGAAAACTGAAGTCCCTAAAAGAAACCTGACAACAAGCAGATGTGAAAACTGGTTTCTTAAGGATCCATTGGCATCTACCTAGAGGTCTAACTCTCCAAACCTTCCTTTCTTCTGTTTTGTCTCTAGAATTAATACTCTATTCATAAAACATCACGGAAATTTTGTTTTCCTTGAAAACAATTGGTGCTTTAGTTGTATAAGAATGCATAATTACATTATTTGCAACCCAAAGCTCTTGATTTGAAGCGTCTCATCATCTTTTTGATTCAATGCTCAAACTCTATGTGTTTGTCTTGGTTTTTAGATACTGCTTATGCTCGTGATTGCATTTGCTCCCTAGGTTCCATGATCCATATCATGTCTTTGCTGCCATAATTTTGCCTTGGGGAGGGGAACATACTTTATTCCTTGCGTGTTTTAATTCATTACTATCTATGAAAAAGAAAAGAGGCAATAGAGATGTAGTCGATAGTTTAAAGCTCCTCGTGAAGTTGTCTGAGGACACCACGTGTAACCCCCTAGCTGATGTTTTGCCTACCACAGTTATCTACATGTTATTCTGTGCGATTTTGTTTATTAATTAATAGGTTGGACTCTCGGTTTTCGAAGAGACAATATTATCCACATTAACCCTTTTTCATAAATCAGGGTTAGATTTTGTCCCTCAAATTTGCAGTCTCTGCACTGAAACTGTGGAACTCATCACGCATCCCAAGAACAAACACAAGTAAAAGAAAATAAAAGAAATATTCTTAGGCAGAACTGAAACAACGGTAAAAGCGGTTGTTTTCAGCGGTACTAGATTACGATTAGTGTCCACTCACGTGTCCCTTTCTTCTGAGATCAATCACCACAACGCTGACGTTGTCACTACTGTGTCTAGCCAATGCCAGTTTTGTCAGCAGCACAGAAGCTTCTAGACACGCCTTGTCCGAGATCGATCCCGCGACCTCTTCTTCCTCCTTAGTCACTGCCAAATCCGGACTACCTCGCTTTTTCCGACCTCGGAGACACGTACGTGCCACCGCACATGCGGTCTTGTTTGACACTACGTCCCATAATCCGTCGCTGGCTAGTATTAGACAGTCATCGTCGGTCCGGTCTGTTACTGTTACCTCTGGCTGGCAACTCACGTAAGGCTTCAAATAGTTGTCTCCTATGGCTCGAGACATGGCTAGAACTCCCAAGACTCTTGGACAATCCCAGTAGATGACCCGTCCACCAGCTCCCTCGATTCGGTCCAACTCGTCTGGACGATCAGGCTGTGTTTTCATACAAAGAACATGTTTCGTGTAAATTCACAAGTCCGGCGATAACTTGAAACTTGGGAAAAAAACCAGAGCTTTTGACGTGATCTTATATTTTTAAGTTTCACTGTTAAACTAAAAATTAGAAAATTGAAGATTTTTCTTGTGCAAGAAACTAACCTTGTGATCTGAAGATAGAGGGACTGGTTTCCCATTTCTGCAGAGGACTGCTCTGGAGTCGCCGCAATTGGCCACGACGATCTTCTCCGGAGTAATGATTGAGACGACGGCAGTTGATCCGACGGCATCGCAGTCCGGTGTTTGAAGTTCGCACTTGCAATTCGCGCTCAAGACGGTTTCACTCAACAATACAGCTTCCTTATCCATACGTGTGAAGCTGCGCTCCATCGTCTTTTTCCACTCCTCTTCCCCATCCTCGAGCAGCTCCTCCTGCACCAGCTCGTGAAGCCTCTCCCTACATCTCGCAGCGACCTGTGTAAAACGATGCCGTATTAACTAAACTGAATTTCAAATTTCAGAGAAAAGAAGGGGAAATTAAAGAGTTAAACGACGTCGTACGTGAGAACAACCATGGCCGTCGTACACACCGAAGTATTGCCATCGCGGTTGTGAATTTAACGACGGTTGAATAGTCACGGCATCTTCCATATCTCTTCTTCTACCACACACCGAAGTGACTCCGTATCTCGGGCTCTGCTCCGGCTCAATTGTAATCGGAGAAGATTCGTCGGAGGCGTCAACCGTTGTAAAATTCCGAGAAATCGACGAACAATTCGTAGCTAGAGCCTCCTGTTTGTTACGTTTAGAGTTCTTCTTCTCCCACTCCTCTTGCATCACTGTTCGATCCAACTCAGGATCCATCTTAAACTCCTGAACACCGATCCTCCTCCTCCGCCCAGATAATGACGGCACCGATTCATACGCCGCCGATGATGGATCATTCATCACTCCGTAACATATATCCGTCATCCTCAGATAACAAAACTTGATCGCTTCAACTATATTTCGCTCCGTTTTCTCAAAATTTCAAAAAGAGAAGTTAAATTCCGTTTGATTACCGGTAAACACGAAAATTTATAAACCATGCGATTGGAGAAATAATCTTCCTACACGTTGCTCGCTCACCATTTTATACTCAAGCCTGCTCTGCTGATGCTGCAGAAATAGCTTTCAATTTTATTTCTCTTTCTTTTTTTTTCGAATATTTTTTAAATTTTATTTTCAAATTGATTTACACTGACCAACGTTATTTTAATCTGTGCCGTTGATCTAGAAACGCAATATCTTAAATTGAGACACGTCATTGAGTGAGTAAATCGTGGTCCAATGAAAATGTGCCAGCAAGGATCAAAGCAAGTCCTTTTCTCGCCACGACTCAATCCACCTTTTATTTCTTAATTATTTATTTATTTTAATTAACCAAGGAATTTCGTTACGTTAGTTCTCATATTTTCATTACAGATATAACCTTAATTTCAATATATATTATGTATTAATTTTCAAACCTACCAAGTTAAGTGTTCATTACTAGACACGTTACAAAAAAAAACATATAAACATATATTTATAAATATAATATTGAAAGACAGTGATCAAACTATATATGTTGTGATGGAATTATGAGAAGTTATATTAAAATAAAAATCTTACTACTAAAATTAAAACATAAATAATTAAAATTAAAAGCCGTTAACGGTAAAAGCACCGTCAACGCAGATTGATTGACCGGTAATATAAGAAGCTGCCGGAAAACAGAGGAAAGCCACAAGCGAAGAGACTTCTTTCACCTCTCCAACACGTCCCATTGGTGTTCTGCTCTCCACTTTTGCTTTAAATTCTTCATCTTTAAGATACTGAAACATTCTTACATCAAATTAACCAAAACCCACAAAAAAATATAATCAAAAGAATCTTTTTTTATTGTTGCAATGCCTTACATTGTTGGCTAAAGGAGTTGCAATGACCCATGGACATATAGAGTTAACTCTTATGTTGTCTTTTGCCCACTCACACGCTAAGTTACGAGCTAACTGATTCATAGCTCCTGAAACACACATAACACTTAGATTATATAAGTCTCCATACTTCATTGAATTGACTTTTGAGTATACCTTTGGTGGCTCCATAGATGGATCCAACATTGATATGAACAACTCCAGCAGTGGAGGACATGAAGAGAATGCTTCCTGAACCTGAAGCTTTCAACAATGGATGTGAAAGCTGTGAGAGATGGAAACTTGACTCGAGATTTGTAGCTATCATAAAGGAGAAGTCTTCTGCTGTATACTCAATGGTCGGTTTTGTTATACACGTTCCCACATTATTCACCTACATATATACAAAACAAACACAATATGTTCAATAACATCACTCGATATAAGCTCAAGGATGAGCTTATATATGTGTATACTCACAAGAATGTTGAGTTTTCCTTGAAAGATGGAGGAAACATTCTCCATGAGTTTGATTCGTTGGTCACGAGAAGAAACGTCGCAGAAAGAAGTAGTGACATGAAACCCTTTTGCTTCCCATTCACTTGAGCATTTTTCAAGCTCAGTTTTGTCTCTTGCACATGTGTGGATTCTTGCACCAAACCGGGCTAGTTCCTCGACCACAGCTTCCCTGTTTGTAACAATTTAATTTATTGAAATGAGAAGTAAGATTTTAGGCATAGGGAGTGATATATGACTGACCCGAGGCCTTTGGTGCCACCTGTGACGAGAGCAGTCATGCCTTGAAGAGTCCAACGAGGATTATTTCCCAAGCTTCCGTCAATCTTTGCCATCTCTTAGATTTTTGAGTCTGAAATCTTTCATTTCTTGGAGGTGTTTTTAAAGTCCAACCCCTCAATTATTATTTGTGACGATAATGATAGTTTGTAATAGCTAGACCACACTTGCTCTACTTAAACTGTACGCTAAGAATTTCAAAGTTTTGTTTTTTTGTATAGATCCAACAGAAAAATTAAAACGTGCGTGCGTTTTTAACACGTATTATTTTCATAGTTTATTTGTAGTAAAATACATAGTTATTTAATTAGAAAAATATGTGTGTATATATATATATATAATATATATAAGAATAAAATAATTGAATCTAAATTTGTATGTTTTTATAGCTTATATTGTTTTACAAAAAAGTAAATCAAATGAAATGATATTTCACTTCAAAAATAGATTTCCTTCTCTTTTTTTTTTATCAATGATTATTATATATATATATATATACATATAATTAATTACAAATTCAAAATATCTATTTAACCATGTTAAAAAAAAAGTTCAGAATTTTCATAGTTGATGTATCAAACGACTTTTTATGTATTGGTCAACTGTATGAGTTATTTAACATGGACATTTATCATATAGAGTTCGTGCCGTTTCTAATTTGAGACGTAACTATTCTTGGCGTTTTTTTTATATGATGCGAAAGTAGAAAATGGGCTTCCGCTAATGGTTTAAGCCCAATTACATGGGACTCACTTTGAGAACAGTGTATGGTGGATTGTAATCTCAAGACGTCGGAGCGGCGAATCCGCCGCCACGACATTTCCCTTGTGCGCGAGGATCCCGTGAGCATAGAGATTATATGATTTATGGTGCGACATGTGAGATCATAAGTATTTTCAACTGAAATCGGTTTATTCATCAGCCACTCGCAGAGTTGGAATATCAATCATCAGATGCGAACAAAGGTCTTAGGGTTTTGATTGGAAGCCATGAACGGAGAGGCATCCGTCAACGCAGGTGGTAATCTTTTCAACAGAAATTTTTTGATTCATCAATCAATTGCAGAATTGGAAAATCAAACATCAAATGTGAACAAAGGTCTTAGGGTTTGGATTAGAAGCCATGAACGGAGAGAGCTCCGTCGATGCAGAAGCTGCCGGTAGATACAGAAAAGCTGTAGCCGACTCAACAGTAGGAATCTGACAAAACAATTGAATGGTCTGTCTACTTTCTTCTTCGTCTTCGGATTAAATTTTTAGTTTTTGCATTTTTTTATTAAAAAATACATCATTTTCAAGAAATGTTCATCAACTTCCCAAGTAATTACATTAAAATATTGCATAAAATGTAATTGGTCATGTTTCTGTATCCATTAATTGTATTTACGAACTGAAAATTTTCAAGAACATTACTCCCTCTGTTTTAATTTATATACACTTTAAAGTTTTTGCACAATAATTAAGAAAACATATAAAATACCTATTATACTCTAATTTTGTATTTATTATTTCAATAACATGCCATTAACATAAGAATTAACCAAAATAAATGAAAAGAGTAAAAAAGGAAATTGGCTATATTTTTTCTCTAGAAAAATGAAAAGTTCATTTATTTTGAAACAACAAAAAATTTCTAAAAATGCATTTATATTGAAACAGAGGGAGTAATAAATAGCTTTGTTTTTTAGAAATTTATTTGAAGGTCAATTACTCAACGAAGTCTTCTTTAGCTCGTCAATATTAATTAAACTTTTAGTATGAAAAAGTCCATTTTTCTTGAAACCTATAAACGAGATGGTTAATTCTACTCTGAAAATCATCAATGAAGATTGCATACAAATCCATAGCTTTATCACTAATCTTCTTATCTTGCTTAGTTTCTGGAGTTTTAAGTCAACAAGAAACAGAGTTTCTTCACCATGGCTTTCTTGAAGCCAATCTCCTCAAGTTTGGTTCTTCCAAGATTCACCCAAGTGGTCTCTTGGAGTTAACCAACACTTCGATGGAGCAAATGGGTCAAGCTTTTCATGGGTTTCCAATTCCTTTTATAGGTACCAACTCATCAAATTCGATATCTTTCTCCACAAGTTTTGTGTTTGCCATCATTCCCGGAGCCAAAGCACCAGGTCATGGCTTAGCCTTCGTGATCTCACCGTCTATGGACTTTCGTCGAGCTTTTCCAAGTGCTTTTCTAGGACTCTTCAACACGTCAAGCAATGGAGACTCTTTGAATCGCGTTCTCGCAGTTGAATTTGACACAGTACAATCCATGGAAATGAATGACATCGATGACAATCATGTTGGACTTGACCTCAATGGAGTAATCTCCATTACATCTGCCCCAGCTGCATATTTTGACGACCGAGAGAGGAAGAATATAAGTTTGAAATTGGCCAGTGGGGAACCAATTCGAGTCTGGATCGAATACGACGCAACCGAGATGATCTTCAGTGTCACACTTGCTCCTGTAGATCGTTTGAAACCGAGCATTCCGTTACTGTCAAGGAAGTTGAAACTTTCTGGCATTTTATCAGATAATCATTTTATCGGATTCTCAGCAGCAACAGGGACAAGTACAAGTACACATTGTGTTTTGGGATGGAGTTTCAGTCTCGAGTCTCAAGCAAAAGACTTTGACATCACAAAACTTCCTTCGCTTACACTTCCAGGCCTACCCCAGCCGTCATCTCCTACCCCTAAACCTCCAGCTCAAAAAGATTCGAGTACGATGAATTTGATTATCGCCGCGGCTATAATAGCCTCTGTCGTTACATTTTGGGGCCTAGTTCTGTTATGTGTTAGAATTTTTTGGGGTTGCGACGCTTTTATAGAACTTTCTAGGATCCTTATGAGGTAAAATAGTCACAAGTTATGCGTTTACTTTTATATAAAAGCTACATGAAAAATTTAATATATGGATAAATTTAGAATTTTTTATTCATCAGTCACTCGCGGAATTGGAAAATCAAACATCAAATGTGAAGAAATGTGTTAGGGTTTGAGTTAGAAGCCATGAATGGAGAGACCTCCGTCAACGCAGATGGTCTGCCCTGTTATATAAGAAGATGCCGGTAGACACAGAAACGCCGCAACCGCCGCCACTTCCTCTGCCTCTCCAGCACGGCTCAGTGGGATGTTGGGAGAAATAGTCTTTGTGAACAGGTCTCCTCCAAGGACAAGCTGAACATCATAATCACATTTGATGTTAAGTAAAGAAAGAGGAACTAAATGGCATGAAATTAGGTTAAAGATTGTTGTTAAAAGTGTTACAGCTTTAGCTAAAGGAGTTGCGATGACTCCAGGAGCGATGGAATTAGCCCTTATGTTGTCTTTTGCCCACTCGCACGCCAAGTTCCTGCCTAACTGGTTTATAGCTCCTGCTCACACACACACAAACCAGCCTCATTAGATTACATATCCTTGACAAACGAGATTGCACACGCGTGTTTTCTAACCTTTGCTTGCACCATATATAGATCCGACGCTACAAGATACAACCGCAGCGACAGAGGAGATAAAAACGATGCTCCCAGATCCAGAGGACTTGAGCAGAGGATGAGCAAGCTGACACAGATGGTATGCAGATTCCAAATTAGTTGAGATATGATAAGAGAAGTCCTCTGCTGTGTATTCTGTGGTTGGCTTTGACACACATGTGCCTACATTGTTTATCTGCAACCACAAAATTAGTATGATCTTTGTGTCCAAATCCTATTGGTGATACCAAGAAAACTCATTAAGACGTACGAGGATGTTGAGATTGCCATTAAACAGAGAGGAGACGGTCTGCATCAGTTTCTCTCTGTCCGGACGGGATGACACGTCACAAACTGAACCTGTGACATGAAACCCTTTTGCTTCCCAATCTCTTAAGCACTGGTTAAGCTGAGATTCGTCCCTGGCACATATATGTATTGCTGCCCCAAGCCCTGCAAGTTCCTCAGATATAGCATGCCTAGAGATTGATCAATAACATGAGAAAGTAAAGCAGTAGAAATCAATATGTAAGCTAACTAAGGCTCTTGTTTACTTGCGAATCAAGAATAACAACGGTGGAAAACAAACCCAATCCCTTTGGTTCCACCAGTGACAAAAGCGGTCCTGCCTTTGAGAGTCCATCTTTTGTCTCCTGTGCTTTGTTCTGCTCTAGCCATTGTTGTGGATGATTCTGTCTAGTTTGGTGCCGATAATGGCTATCTTATAAAGGCCAGCAGATTCCTTAAGATCGGAACAAAAAGATCGTAGATGTAGCAAATGATGTGGTGGCTGGTGTGTGGGAGACTAATCAAAGTCAAAACATAAGATAAGAATAGATTAGTCGTACAAGAAATGATGCTATTAATGATGTAGAAGTTAATATATAATTGGTTTGTGTGATGGTGATGGATGAGAATTCTGATAATCTTTTGCTTCATTACTTGGATCTCTCAATAAACCTGTTAAGAACAAAGAATACATCTCCCTTTCTCAGTATTCAATCTGTTCAATTACGTAACTATCAACTATTCCTGTTTTGCCCTTGTGTTCTAATCAACAATGTACATCTTCTATCAAAACCATTCTCAAGTTTTAAGATAAGGGTTTCTGTCTGCGGCTGCTAGGGGAAGCCATCACCATTTATAACAATACAGTTGTGTTTTAAATTAACTCCATATTCAGCTTAATCCATTTAATTGATCAAACAAAAGATTCGAATGAAGCTAGTAAATGGATAGAGTAACCTAATCATGAAGTGGAAAGAAACCATTTATGGACATTCCTCCATCAACACAAATAATCTGCCCTGTAATATATGCTGATGCAGGAAGGCATAAGAAAGCTACCGCAGAAGACACTTCTCTTGGTTCACCAAGCCGACCAAGGGGAGTTATTGAGTAAACTTCATCTAGGTACTCTTTGTTGCTAAGAACCTGTTCAGACCAAAAAACACGAATCATTAAATGATCCCATCTTACACAGGATGTAAATGATCATTTTCAATCCAAAGGCATAAATAACATTACTTGCTCCACCATAGATGTTTTGATATACCACGGCGCAACAGCATTGCTCCTAATATTGTCCTTGGCCCATTCGCAAGCCAAGTTTCTCGTAAGTTGGTTGATTGCTCCTAAGAAAACAATGGAAACAGAAGAAGCAAAAGCTTATTGGTTAACCTGAATAAGTATAATGTTGTTTAGCTAAGTTGCAGAGTAGTTAATACCTTTGGTTGCAGACTGGACTGACATATTCTTAAGTGAGACTAAACCAGAAACAGAAGAGATAAACACAACACTTCCAGCACCAGATGCTCTAAGCAGCGGATAGCTAAGTTGACAGATATGGAATACCGATTCAAAATTTGTCGACATAAGGGCTGAAAATTCTTCAGCTGTAAACTCTATCATTGGTTTCCTGATGTTCGTCCCAACATTGTTAACCTAAAAACCGAAGACCATAAATCACTCTAATGCCTGCATGGACATACTCGAAGAATGTTGAACAGAAGATTCTTAAAATTGTTCTAGCAGACAAACTATCGAACACTTGGTGTGCATATATGTAATAGCAAAAGAGACTTGCATGCAGTAAGATGAAATAGGACCTTACGAGGATATGAAGCTTCCCACCGCAGATAGACGACACCTTCTCCATCAAAGCCTCCCGCTGGTCTCGATAAGAGACATCACAGACGGATCCCGAGACACGGAAACCCGAACATTTCCAATCTCCCAAACAACTCTCCAGTTCACTCTCATTCCGAGCGCACGTGTGCACTTCTGCTCCAAGACCGGCCAATTCCTCCACAATCGCACGCCTGTACTATCACACACACACACACACACACACAATGTATGAGATAATCCATTTCCACACTACGGTAAATAGGAATAGAGTCGTTCAATTGGGTATGTAGTTGAAGAGCAGAAACCCTATCCCGCGAGTGCCACCAGTGACAAGAGCAGACATTCCCTGCAGAGACCATCTGTTCGATGCTGCGGCTAAAGTGACGGAATTGGAGCTTCGCGATTCACAACGGACGAGGACTGAGGATGCTATCGTTATGCGTTTCAAAGAGAGGTACGAGTAAGGTTTAAGAGAGGAAGAAGAAGCAACAACAAAGTGAAATCGTTGAGGTGGTTTCGTATGCAGATTACATGCCATGTTCAGCCTGACTACACAATGAGGAAGATGACCCTTTAGCTCAATTCTATTTTTTTTTTTTATTTAAGCGGTAAAATCATAATACGAAATTCCGTAGAATTTGAAATTATAATAACATTATTAAAATTAACATTTTTTTTTGTCAAATGACAATTTATAATAATCTTCCAAGAAATTTAATAAATTAATATTATCTTTCAAATATAAACACTAATGTTTAGTACATAGATCGGTTAGCTTCAAAAAAGAATATACATATTTTTTAATGAAAGTTGAGATTATTAATCTCTACAATTACAATACCAAAAATATTTATTTCATTTATATAATATAATGAGACTATATCTACTTATTGAATTTACATGATCATTTCTCTTGACTTTGCAGTTTATATTAAATATGTTAAAATCCAACACCACAAGTTAACCCTAATTAACGACTCAACATATTAGGAATGAAACAAATAATTGAACGTGCTTATTTAAACATCGTTTAACATTTTCAAGATTTGTTTATCTATTTTTATATAGGATAATTGCAATTAAATATACATTAAATTCATCAGAATGACGATTATTTATTTATTTTATTAATCAAATTATCCATCTCTTACATCATAATTCCCAAATCCCAAGTATGTTAATACTAGTCCTGGAAAAAAAACCCGTTTTTTCCAAAACCGAACCGAACCAAACCGAAAATTCGGTTTCCAGTTCAGTTCGGTTTTCTTAGAATAACCGATCGGTTTTGATAATTTTTGCACTTCGGTTTTCGGTTCGGTTCGGTTTTAAACCGAAAACCGAAATTAAACCGAAAAAAACCGAAATAGTATATAAGATAAATTAGGGTTTTATCTCTTTACTTTCCAATAGCTGTCATCTTCATTTTTGTCTTTCTCCTTCTTTTTCCCTCGTTTCTCTCACTCTCTTTTCTTTTTTTCCTTCTTTCTCTTCCTTTTTCTCGTTCTGCTTTCTTTTTCTTCACCTTCGATTTCTGGTGGTTCTCTTTCTCCTTCTTCTCCAGCTTCTTCTTGGCGTCTTTTCTTACTCTTTGTTTTTTTCTTTTTCCTTCTTTTCTTCTTTTTTTCTTCTTCCTATTGCTCTAGATCTGAAAAAACAGATCTGTCTTTTTTTTTTCTTTCAATATTCTCTTTGTTAAAACCCTAAAATTAATCAAACAAAT